>UCOM01000344.1:0-89366 GCA_900474385.1 Ormyrus pomaceus
TGATAAGACTGGATGCTTTTGAAAAAAAGTTATTAATGATTCAGCTGCTGACACTGCTTGTTTGGGAGTCAAATCAGAAACTAAATCTGAAGATTCTACATTAGATGCTTCTAAAATTAAAATTGAGAATTTGTAAATTGTTAAGTATTAAAAAAGAATTAATTATTTCCCTATAGAATAAATTTACCTTCTTCTATGATTGTCATATTTACAATATCAAATAATTCCGCATTAGTAGGTACAGATAATTCTTCCTCATCTACAGTAACCCAGTTACGTAAACTTTGTTCATCTACAGATTCATAAGTAGATATTCTTTTAATATTTTTTATGAGGTCCTCGTTAGATTTAACATTCTGATTTAATTCACTGGTTTCTTTTTCATAATATTTCTCTGGTAATAGTTTTTTCCAGCAATTAAATATGGTATTCTTATGAACATTATTCCAGGCCTGAACGATCCAATCAATAACTGTTTTTATATTTATTGTTTTTAAATAACTAACAATATCTCGATCATTTTTACCTAACAAAAATAATGATCGGTATTCCTTTTTGAAAGTTTCCCCTGATACATCGGCTGCATAATTGATGTCGTGTTTGCAGGCATGTATTTAACAGCAATATCACCTTCTTTAAGATCTTCAATCGATGGATGACAAGGAGCGTTATCCAGTAATAATACAGTTTTAATCGGAAGCCCTTTACATTTCAAAAAATGCGTTACTCGAGTTACTCTTCTTTAAACCAGTGTTTAAAAATTTGCGCGTTCATCCATGCACTTATTTGGTGTGCATAAAAAACAGGCAGCGATTGCATGTGATCCTTTATAGCCCTAGGTTTTTGTGTAACGTAACCTTAACGTACCCATGATAAGTGGTCCAGTTATTGCAACACCACTCTTAACGGATCTATCGAACCAGATGTAAAGAGCTTCTTCTACATCATCCAAAGGAGAAACTTTAATTCTTTTAACTTTATGCGTTAATTGATATGTGTTCTTCTCTTCTTCTCGGAATATTATATTTTTCGCAAATGCTCTTATAACTAGAACGGCTTTCCAATTGTATTTTTTCAGAATTGGATGCCTTCATTTTTTATTTTACATTTGCCGAAAAAGAATCAGAACTATTTTTCTCTGACATTTTTATTACAAAATGTATATTAAATTAAATTATAATTCGAAAACAACATATGTAAACTTTCAAAATTTTGTTTGTTTACTCGCGAGGACTTTTCTTCACGTACTAAATTTATAATTAAAACTAACGTGTGTACATAATAAACTTACAAAATTTTGATTGTTTACGCGCGAGGACTTTCCTTCGCGGCGCGCCGCGGTTAGTGCAGGAGTGGGGAGAACCACGCTTGCGAGAGTGAACGTACGTGTGAGAGGGGAAGCGCTCGCTTGGCCACTTATCGGGAGTTTACTGTATTGTCAACGTGTCTGCAAAACCTGAATTAATGGAATTAGCCTATTTATAGCATATAACACATTTTAAAAGTTGCCACTGTGCACGAAAGAAAAATTGGCGGTGAAAGAACAACTTTGTAACTTCTTTGAGGCATTAGAATTTGAAAATTCGGGTGGCACGTTGATGATCTTTCGCTTTTATATCAACTTGAAAAATACGAAAAAAATACTACCCCGTTTTTTAATAAAAATTCTCTCTGAGAGAGAGAAGAGTTTGTTTACTGGTTCATGTAAAAGCTTATTTGTTCATCAAATCCGGCCTGATTATTCATACGCGTTATAGTTTCGTTCCACTAGAAACGGCTTCGGGATTGGTTAGTCAGGTAGTTTCGACCAATCCGACAGCTGATTCTTTGCATAGACGAGCGTGCAACAATACAGAGCCGCTTCCGCAGGTGCAATTTTGTACACCCTTGATGCTTTTTCCACCCCCAAATGCGACTTTCTAAACCGTTTCCCTTTTTCGAAGGACGCCTGTACAAAAATTTCTTGTAGCGTAAATCTGCTTTGTCTGTCCCCGAGGAAGGAGAGAGAAAGAGGACGGGCGTAGAGGTTTTGAAGCGTGGGAGACGAACGGAACGGTGAAAGAGAGAGCGAGAGAGTACACTAGAATCACGTCCCCCTTTTTCGGCTCTCGCACGTACTCTTGACAAAGCTTGCCTGTGTGTGCGCGCGTGTGATGCGCACGAGAGTGTGACGATTGACGAGAAAGAGAGAGAGGGAAAGCAGCACTAAAGAGAGACGTTCGAGAGGAGAGTCGCCGTCGCACACCGTACCGAACAACATCGGCGGAGAACACACAACACTAAAGCAAAGCCGCCAGTAGCAAGCAGTAGTAGAGCCGTAGCACGCACGGAATTCAGAGGGAGTGGTTTCTTCGGGTCGTACGTGTGATAAAGTAAGTACCGAGTGCACAAAGTTCACGTTTTGCGCGTGCACGTTCTCTCTATTTCCGCGTCTGCCGTCTTCCTCTCACTTTAGACCTGAAAAATACCTGTCTCTTCGTCTAGTCTGCGCGCGCCTCGCATCTGTCCGCTTATCGGCCATCGTGGCCTCGCTCGCTCTCTCCCCGCGCGCGCCAGTGTTCGACCTTAACCTCTCGTTCAGCAACGAATTTCCGCAGGCATTTTTCACGACAAAACTGAAACCGACGAAATTTTAGTCTCTTTACACCAAGTTTAACGTGAGTTTGACTTATTTTTTTTAATTTAATTGGCTGTTCGAGGCTTAGCAGCAGCGTCGTCGCGGGACAGACGCGTTTCCGAGCAGGCTTGAAGGACGAAACGTCCTCGTGCTCGTTTTAGTTTTCGTCTTTTTTTTACGTGGATACGTGGACTTTTTTTTTTTTTTTTAGAGTAAGACTGGTAGCGCACTTTTTTTACACATTTGATATTTTTACAGAGGGAAATTGTATGAGTCAAAAAATAGAAAAGCCAGTGTTGTCAGGTCAACGCATCAAGACCAGAAAAAGAGGTGAGTTGGCTTTATAAGAAGGTGCCGATTTTTTTTCCTCTTTCACAGCTTTGAATCACATGATGGTAATTTGCACTACTTTGAAAATTACAATCTCTATTTTTTTTTATGTTTGTTTTGAATTAATTTTTTATGAATAACTTATTGTTGTTAAATGCATTGAAATATTTTCTAAAAAGTTAGTCAATTTATGAGCTGTTCTTGTTTGTAAGAAATTTCAAATATTCAAAAAATATGGAAAAAATGTAAATGTAATGTGCAATGAGTTTCAAAGTAATTAATTTTACTGATTGAATGATTTATCAATCATTGTGTAACTTGTTGTTTTATGTCTTATAGATGAAAAAGAAAAATATGATCCAACTGGATTTCGCGATGCTGTTATATCAGGCCTTGAGAAAGCTGGTAACGACCTAGAAGCCATCTCGAAGTATTTGGATACCGCTGGTTCTAAGTTGGATTATCGTCGTTACGGTGAAGTTCTCTTTGATATTTTAATAGCTGGTGGTCTTTTGGTCCCTGGAGGATCTATTGCACAAGATGGAGACAAGCCAGTTAAAACATCAGCATGCGTTTTCGAACAGCCTGAAGACATGGAGTCCATGCGGAACTTTGAGCAGGTAAATTATGGATATCCTAAAGAAGTACAGAAAAAGTAATGTATCATGTACAAGTGAACTACATTAAATTATATTGTATCATTAATTAATCGTATAAAAATGAAATTGCAGTAATTTTTATAATATTAATGGTACATCATTATACTTACAAGTATATTATATTTCAATAATATATTATTTATTTTAATTGGTAAAACAAGTTCTAAGTATTTTACACAATTTTTTAATTTACTCTTGATAGAACTAAATTATTTTTATTATAACTTGTTAAAGTTGCACCTTGACTATCTAATTATAAGATACTTACATAAACTAGATTTTATGTATTTATATAACTGCAATAGATGAATACTTTGGAAGCTTTCTAACTCTAATAAGAATAAATTAGAAAGAATACTTATTTAATCACTTTTATTAGGTTTTCATCAAGCTTACTAGACGATACAAATACTTGGAGAAGATGTTTGAAGAGGAAATGAAAAAGGTGCTAGTTTTTATGAAAGGATTCTCTCCAGCAGAAAGAATTAAACTAGCAAGAATGACTGCTCTCTGGATTTCCAATGGAGCTGTACCACCAACTGTGCTTTCTGTCTTGATTAATGAGCACCTTGTAAAGGATAATCTTGCTCTAGATTTCCTTCTTGAAGTATTTGTTACGTGGAAATCAGAGAAAGGCCTTCCTAGTCTGATGACTGCTTTAAAACGAGGAGGTATTGAAGGAAGGTAATATAAAGTTTAAATTAAATTAGTCCAATATATTATTAGATCTAGTATTGTAAAATAACTGGTGATATTTGATTATATTTTATCTAAATAAATATTTATTTTGACAGGCTTATGGAATTTGTACCCCCAAATAAAAGGACAGATGAATATTTTAGAACAGTTTTTGAGTCTCATGACCTGGCCGACATTGTAAAACTCCATAAAGCTCAAGCAAGCCAAGAAGCCAAACGTGACCTCCAGCAATTACTCTTAGACGATTTGGCCGATAGTAAGCCCATTAAAGATATTGTAAGCGATCTCAAAGAAATGGCTCAACGATGCAATATTCCTGAACATGATGTTATTGGACTGGTAATTAATTTACTTTTAAAATCTTATTTATTACTAGAATTATTAAATTACAATAGTTTAAATTAGTTTGTGTTATCTATATAAAAATGCATTAATCCAAAATTTGTATAGATCTGGAATGTGGTAATGGGTCAAGCCGAATGGAACAAAAAAGAAGAATTAGTCGCCGAACAAGCACTGAAACATTTAAAAGTTTATACACCACTGTTTGGCGCCTTCACTACTACTGCCAAATCCGAGCTTGCTCTGATTCTAAAGGTTCAAGAATTCTGTTATGAGAATATGAACTTTATGAAAATCTTCCAAAAAATAGTTTTACTCTTCTACAAAAGTAAGTATCTTAATACTCTTTCTATCTTTGCATAATGTCATTAAAATTAAAGATTTTAACAAAACAAAATAATAAATTTTAATCACTAAAACACTTAAGAATAAAATTATGAAAATAAGTATTAAATCGAATACTAATATTATAAATTGTTCTGTTATAGCGGACGTAGTATCTGAAGAAGTGATTTTGAGGTGGTACAAAGACGGTCATTCAGTCAAAGGCAAAATGCTGTTTTTAGACCAAATGAAGAAATTCATTGAATGGCTGCAAAATGCAGAGGAAGAGTCTGAATCTGGAGAGGACGAGGACTAATAAATTTAAAGTATTTAAAGTTTTATCACTATGTAAAATTTTATACCTTTTCTTCTTGATTGTGCAATTTAATAAATTTCAAATTTTTATATATTATAAATTTTAATTTTTTTTCAATATTCAGTAACAAAATTAACTCCTTTGTATACAATTTAAGTCTTTTATATTAATTGCCTTTTATTTGAAATGACCTTAACAAATAAATTTTTATCCATTTTAATTCACTATGAAAGTAAAAACAAAGTGGTCTTACTCAAATCGTTAAAATTTTTTAGCATAAATTCAAGCAACATTGCCAGGACAAAGTAATCTCCAGTATTCTGTCCAAAAATTGCAAAACCTTTTTTGGAAGAAGCTTGGAACCCTCTGTACTAAGGATACTAAGGATACTACTTGTGACTTCTGAATGGAACGATAATGGAACGTAATTAGTTCCCAATTTGATCAAGCATCTGTTTTTTTAAGACGATAATAAATAAATAAAATTGCGAATCATTGATGATAGAGGGTTATGATAATGCTAGCGTGAAAGATGAATTGTAAATTTGCAATGTTTCTGAATTGTATTACGTTAAGAAAAATATTTTGTGTTACGATTTTTATAACTCCACTATGAAGTGTATACAGAATAACGACGAAACAAACTATACCTGTGTACGTACACTTTTCAGATCCCTTACTTAATTTGTATAATAATTGTATCAGTTTATAAAAATATACTGTCAGGTGATGTTTGATATTTATCGTTATTTCTATTTTCAAAACCTTTGTTTTCTTTTTAGCATTTTCAAAAATTAAATTAAAAACGATGCCAAAATTATATTTAATAGTTTTATTTGATTAATTTAAATTATTTGGAAAGCTATAGAGATTTTATAAGTTAATGAAATCATGAAAATGTTTTTTAAATAATTTTATTCACAATTTTATTTTACATTACTATTTAACAATTCTGTTTGTCCCATTTTTTTGTTTTCTTTTGGAGTGGGCTTCTGCTTAAATACTTTCGTACTGGGAAAATTCTGGGTTTCCATAATTTTCTTTCCATTCATAAAAGGTACCAATACTTTTGGTACTGCTACGTTACCGTTATCAAGTTGATGCGTTTCACAAATGGCAATTAACATACGCGGCACCGCGCAAGCAGTTCCATTCAAAGTATGTGCATGCATAACTTCGCCAGTTTCATTTTTATATTTTATATTTAATCTACGCGCTTGATAGTCTGTACAGTTACTACAACTAGATAGTTCTCCAAATTGTTTTCTTCCAGGCATCCAAGCTTCAATGTCAATTTTCCTAAAAGTAATTAAAAGTGAAGCTTATATAAGTTAACTAGTTTATTTAAAAAAGAACGAATAATAATTTATTAATATAATCTAAAGGGCATCTTTACCTATAAGCCGGAGACCCTAATTCATTTGGGGGCATATCAAGTACTTTAAAATGCAAGTCTAATTGACTAAATAACTTTTCTTGTACGGCTACAATCTCATCCATAATTTCGACGGATTTATTCTCAGGAGAACAAATAAACATTTCTACTTTGGTAAATTGATGAACTCTAAAAAATAATGAATTTGTATTTAATAAGAGTAAAGTTTTTAACAAATTTTAAACAAACCATTTATTAATCGACAAAAAAAATTTTTTTTTTTAAATAGCGGTATCCGTTAAATTAAGTTCTTGCACGACTTTATTTTTTAAATATAACTGTAAAAATTGTATCTTTGCATCACGTAATAACGTAAAACTATTACGTTTCGCAATTTCAATCTTAAAATAAACTTTCACAGTTAAGCATGAACATCATGATTTGCTATTAGATGTAGACACTCAATTATTATTTTTGTAAAAATGATTCATCACAAACAGTTTATCAATATTACATAATTTGTATGTGAATTATAAAATTCATTATAAAATTCAAATAATTAAATTAATATATTTTTTAATCTGGAAACATAATTACTGGAACATTGATACCTAGAGTTTTGACATAATATTGGAATTAAATTTTTTAAAGCTGTTTATTTAAGTTTCATTTTAGTTTTTGATTTTTAAAAATATAGATGTTATTCAGTCAAATGTATACATTTAAATAAAATTTAATTATTACTAAAAATTAGGATGTACGTTAATATAAAAACACCGTTAGTTATTAAGACTGAATTATAAAATTTTTAAAAAGCATATTTTAAAATCAGTAATTGAATACCAGATATTTGTGACCTGTAGTTTTAAAAAGTATTACCTATAAATTCCTCTTTCCTCTGCTAAATTAGAAACCTCAGCTCTGTAGCATCTGCTTACAGCAGCAAGTTTTAGAGGTAATTCATCATGTGAAAAAATCTTATTAGATAATTTATAAGCTAAAGCCATTTCTGCGGTACCAGAAAGACTTAAATCATTTCCATACAAAGATTCAACTTCATAAACTAGTCTTCTCTCTCCATCGCTTATTAATCCACACCTTTCTATAACTTGTGATGGTAAAATATCTGGTACAGAAATTAACTGAAAATTGTGTTTTAATAATTCTTTCACTGCATAGGCAACTAGAGCTTGTTCTAACTCTGCCAAATCACCTAGAAGAATATAACTTCTTGATCCAGTCACTGGTCCTAAGCGATCAGTTCTTAACATTTTTAATTTTGAGACTAGTTGGGAAAATTCTTGAGGTTGAAATTCATATTTAGGTAAATCTCCATTCACCCGCAGAATGGAAGGTTCATCATCTAGATATTCAAGTACTTTAGGTTCTGTTAAATTTGGAATTTTGCTTATCTCTTTCATAAATTCTTCTCCAGAATGTAGATTTTGATGTAATTCTAGAACTTTGTCTATATTTCCTGCACTTTTTCTCTTAATAATATTCCTTGCAATCAAATCACGATTTAATGGGTTACAAATAAATTCTACATTATATTCAGGTTTAGGTAAATTAATTTCTGAATCAACCATTGGAATGATTTTCTTCTGTGTCTACAAACCATAAAAGATGTTTTCTTATTGAAATCAAAAAATTTTTTTTATAATACAATTTTTTATGTACTTACAGCATCTTGAGCAAAATATCTTTTAGAGTTCCAGAGTTTTAATAAGTTACGATTAACTTTTTTCATAATGAATCTTTTTATTGTTACTTTTATCAAAACTTAAATAATAAGGAAATGAATTAAAGCTTGATGCATATTAAAATAGTTGTCAATAAATCTAATTACAGTTTTTTAACATTCAAACAGGCTGATTACCTGCATCTGCATGTGATAACTGATAATATAAAATCATAACAAACCGTGAAACCTAACCTAAACTAATATTTAGCTGTTCGATCTTTTGAACATGTGATGCATGATCCTACATAGGTATGTATGCAACCTGCAAGCTGCAAGTTACATGTTACAATGTATTCTATATAGGTAGGACCGGTATTAAAATTAATGACCATCGGTAATATAACACTTAAATGTAAGTATGAATGAAAAATGTGTTAAAAAAGTAAAGTTAGAAACTAAGAAATAAATAAAAGTTAAAATTAAAAAAGTTATACACGCTAGTGTATAATATATTATAAAAGTTACTTAAATTTACCAAATAGTCCCAAATTCCAAACGGCAAAACTATTTAAAATAAATTTTTTTTTAACCGAATCGATTTAAAAAGTTAATATAAGCAAAGTTGAATAAGTATAAGTAAAATTTACTTATGGTGCTTGGCAGAATTTATCAAAATTTTAAAGATATTTTAAACAAAAGTTTTCAATAAATAGGCAGAATTTGCCAAGATTTAACTAAGTACCATGGTGATCGAAGTACATTGAAATAAACTTAAAATTTTAAAGATTTACATTTACTCTCTAAAAATAAAAACTATTGCAAATATATTTTTAATTATTAATATTTTTATTACAAAGCTTCATATATATATTATAGTGCGCCGCATATATTGATAAATATGTAAAATGTTTATGCTCAACTTCAAAATTAGTTAGATATAATTCAAATTATAATCTATAATATAATTTGAATGTAATGATATAATTTGAAACTTATTTTTCCTATAAAATTTAAAAATAATGTGATAAAAAGCGTTTATAAGGTGTGGCTTAAAAGGGAAACATTTTTTTGACGTTTTTTATAGCGAAAGTACTTGTGCAAGTGCTTTATATTAAGAAATGTAATTCATCGCCAGAAGGGTCATATTTCAATAAATAATTAACTGACTATTAATTGCTAATTGACAGCAAAAGGTCGAATAAATGATTGTAGCGCGATGGTTTTGTTGTGGAAAAAAATTCTCACTAGACATAAATCTAAAATAATATCTATATATTATGTTATCCTTTACGTTACCTTGAATGCTAAATTAAATTCAGTTTGTTCAGTAACGCCTGGAATTTTTTAAGAAATTTTTATTTTGAACGACAAAATTAAATCTTTGAATATAACCAAATAAAAGAGAAGTATAATACGAACTTACGACAAGAAAAAGATTCGAAGACGTAGCAAATTACAGTTCTCGAAGTATAATGCACATAATATAATTGGATGCATTTATTCTTGCTACCATTTTATCATTAAGTATAATAAAAAGTAACTACAGACTAAATTTACTCGACCGTCTACACATTTTATTAAAGATTCCTCATGTAACTTAATTCCTGCAATTTCGACGATTATTATAGCAATTACGCTTTTTATGAATCGATAAAAAGTACAACCAATTACACGACAGAAGACCGAAACTTTTATACAGTTCTTCTTCTGGTCGCTCTTCACAAACGCAAGTCACCTTCTTTGTTCCCAAAATTATGAGTCCAGAAGGGAAGCGGCAAAATTGGTTTTTGCGTTATTTCTGGTTCAATCGGTGGATGCTCGAATTTTGCGGGGTTCTACCGAAGGAGAACAGACCGTTTTTCGTCGAATTTTTATTGATAGTGTTAACGTTCAGTTCCAGCAGCTTTTTGGTTTTTCCTGGTGTCTATACCATCGCTGCTGGAAAAGTTGAAATCGAAGCGGCGGAAAAAGTTAATATTATCGGAGAATCGTTAGAGATATTAGTGGGAGCTATAAAAGGTAAGTGATTAAAAAACACACGTAATCGAGGAAAAGCATATGCATTTTTCCGTAAACACTTTATATTATGATTCTTATTTTTATTGTTGACATAAATTATTGAACAGAAATTTCAATTTTTTATGTTTTTCATTATATAACTTTTTATAAAACTTTTTGTTACTTAAATTTTCTGAACTTCCGAATAAAAATCTAAATGTTGTCCAATTTGAATTGTCGAAGTACACTTAAAAACAATCAAGCAATCACAAAGATACAAAATAAATTCCAATTTATTTAAATCCTCTCCATGAAACCCTCAATCAACCGGCAGTAATAGCCCTCCTGCCCTGCCGAGCATCCATGTTCCAAATATCTCGGCGCATGACGCGACTATGGGACCTAGTGAGGACCGCGGAGGATCTAAAGATCGTGAGGCCCTACGCCCTCCGTGGCCTGTTTATAACCTGGGGCTTCGCGGCGAACGTTTTCTTCGCACTGCTTAGCCTGCTGGTGGCTCCGGCCTTTATGCGCTTCGATTACGACGCGAACGGCACCCTCGTCGCCGGGAAATCGCTGCCGTACTCGGCCGGTGTCCTGCACGAGGACGACTACCGGTTCAGGGTGTGGTGGGCGCTGCAGGTGCCGGCCGGCTTCGTCGGCATCGTGCCCATCGTTGGCATCGACACCGCCACCGGATTCTTCGTGCTGCACGGATGCGCTCAGCTCAGACTGCTAAGGCACAGGATGAGAGCGATCGTGACGGGGGAACGGCGGCGCAGCGGGATCGAGCGTGAGATTTCTTACGTTTTTTTTTCTGCATTTATCTCGTGAATCATCGTGGGTTTCGAAGTCAGTAGTAAGCTGTCGTTTTGTTATTTTAAGTTTTATTATTGTACTATTTTTTAAGGTGTATCCTCTAGTTTTAATCGAATATTTTCCTATAACCTGATAAAAAATTCGCTTAAGTAACTTAATACTTCGAAATTATTTCTCACATTATACTTCAAGCAAAATTAAAGAAAGAGTATTTTGATTATAATTTTTTTTAAATCTAGTTTTTTTGAATTTTTTGTTTATAGCTCGTTAATTTCATTAGTTAAGCCTTTTTTTCACTTGTAACAAGTTTCCAAAAGTTTGAAAGATATTAAACTTAATTAATCGGACTATAATTATAGTTTCTTTTCCTTTAAAATCATATATACTTAATCGCATAAAAATCATTTCATCAACTTCTACCATTATTTTTTAGTCTACTGAAATCTTACTGTTATCTTCAATTTTTTACCCAGAGGCAAATTTTACGAAAGCAGAGTACAGAAATATGTTAATAGATTGCATTCACACACATCAAGATATTATACGGTTCGTGCCTTTATACTCTTTTTTTTAATAAATATCTTAGATAATTTATCATAAAAAATGACCGATGAAAGTAAAACTTAACTATTATTATTAATAGGCATGCATAGTTCTTTACTTATGAGGGAAATGACATCGATATTTTAGAATATATTATTAGTATTTTGATTAAAAATAATTTACTTTTTGCAAATTGAAGTTTTTTTATAAATACTTTTGCAAATTGAAGTTTTTTTATAAATACGTTTTTTTATAAATACAAGTTTTTTTAAAAAAAAATATGAGTTCCGAGATCCATCGGGATTCAATTCAAAGTTTAAGCTTTTATAAATACTGAAATATGAAGATCAAGTTGTATTTTTTTTCAGAATAAAAAAGTATTATTTCTTTCTAAAGCGACAAGATATCGAACGAAATTTATTTAAAACTTGAAAGCAATATAAATTAAAAATAAAAAAATATTGTTTGATACAGAAAAAAGCTTTAATTTATTTTGAGTTATTTCTTTTTTTGAAACATTACGTAGCACTTTTTGAATTGCTGAACTATTTACGTTTGAATCGAAGACTATTTTTTAAGATCTTCTTAAAATTGGCTAAGTGCCAACGAATTGGCAGCGATTTTTAAAACGTTATATAATAATAAAACTTAACTTTCTTCATATTTTGGAATATAACGACATTCTAAACTTTGAACCGAATCAATTATCCGAAGATAAACCACTTTCGTAACAAGTGCAGTAAAACAATAAAATAAGAACAATTTCTTTTATGCAAGATTCTCATGACTCGTGTGTCTTTTAAGGTATTGCGAGGAAGTAGAGAAGACTTTTAGAATGGTCGTATTAATTCAGATGATACTCAGTATAACCGCTATTTGCGGATTCGGGTTCAACTTACTCGCTGTAAGTATTTTTAATAAAATAATCATACTTGAATATGCAGTAATTTATGCACCTTATATTGATTTGAAAAATAAATTTAGCAAGAAAAAGACAGAGTAAAATATGCTCTTCATCTTGTCGGAGCTGTAATACAACTTGCGATATTCTGTTGGCCACCAGATAATCTTCAAGACGAGGTATTTTATAATATTAACTGTTGTTCTTAAAAGCAATAGGTCTACTTTTATTTTATTTGCAGAGTATGAAGGTAGCATTTGAAGCAGTCGACCTGGGATGGTATAACTGGAAAAGCGAAGATAAAAGTCTCGTAAAATTTATAATTATGAGAAGTCAAAAACCCTTATTATTGACAGCTGGAAAATTTTCTAGAATGTCTTTAGAAACGTTTACTTCGGTAAAATTCTAAATCATGACATGCTTATAATCGAATTCTTATTTTTTTGAGGATCAAACGTTTATTTCTTTCCAAAACATTTTAGATACTGTCATCTGCGTTTTCCTTCTTTTCGATTTTACGAAAAACATTATAAAGCTTATGGAGATGATAATTTGAAAATAAGAAGTTTGATCAAAACGTTATACTCAACAATCCAGTGACATATTTTTATATAAAAATTTTACACTTACTTAAAACTATTTTAACAACAAAAGGCAAATACTGTCAACTATTTTTGTAGATAAAATAACAAATAGTTAATAAAAATTCTTTTTTCTCAAAGAAATAAAATAAATTTATTGTGTAAATCCTTTTATCTATAAAGTTTTCTTTATAGTTTCATAAGTAGAGAATTTTTTTTTACATTATTTTCTACCTTACATAGTTTATATTATTTATAATTTAATTTAAAATTTACCTTATATTATTTATAATTTAATTTAAAATTTTGAAAATTACGCTGAAAATTAATTAAAATTTTGACCAATCAATGCATTTCGTATATTTCGAAAATCGTTTCTGATTCGTAAATTCCGTTAGGATCGGGCCTGGGTTCGTTCAAAAGGTCTACGTGATAAATAAATTGTGTTCTGCATGCATGTGAACCATTGGAGGAACCATTGGAGTTAGTTAAGGTTAGATTGAATGCTGACTACTGAGGTTCAGCTACTTCAGCTATCAGGCTACCACGCTTCTGCTTTTGTACTGAAGTATATCGAAAAACAATTAATTTTATTCCAAAAAATTAGAAGGAATCAGTTACGTTCGATGTTCAAGAAACGATGCAGAATAAGGTAAAGCATTATTATTTATGATAAAACAAATATTTTTTGTTCTACAGTCTATTACCATTATTAATCTTTAGAAGAAAAGAAGGTTATTAACATAAGCTCAAAATACAAATATACATGTTTTATAAACTATAAAAATTCAACTATAAATTCTTTACTTAATTTTAAGTTATGTATCATTATTGTAAACAAATTATTTTTGGTCTTTTTACAGAATTCTTCGTTGATCAAGGCATCTCTAATTCAGTTTGACATGGCTTCCAAAATATTTAAAAATATTGAAAGCAGAATTTTTTCCTTGAGATCAAGAACTTTACTAAATACAATTTTGATTTTCACGGATACTTGAAAATGATTTTGAAGTCTAACTTTGTTCTTACTTCAGAGATGCATGGATGCTAAATTCTAATGCATTAACAAAAATGTAATGAAAACAAAAATTTTAGATTACTATCGTACAGGTTAGTTTAAAATATATTATTTATTTCTAATGCAATTGTTTAAATTTTATTCATATGATGTAAGAATTTCTTCAACTGAGGACAATAAAATTTTATTTATTGTTTAAAAGATGTGATTTGACCCTGATAAAAATAGTAGCAAAACTTCTTATTTATTAATTTGCTGTTAAGAAATGCTAAAAGATTATTTTTTACAGATTCTTTTTGTAGTATATGTCTTGGAACCAAGAAAAGGAATTAACAGTTTTACCTAATTCTGTTAGAATACACTGCTCAGCCTACTACACCAAGGATAAAGGTTTGTTTTGAAAGTTATTTTGTGCTATTCAAAAATAATATTTTAATAATGTTTAGTGAAATTTAATTACTTGTAAAATGATGCTAGAATTTCTTCACCTGAGAACAATGAAATATAATTTTATTGTTCAAAAGATGAGCGTTGACTCTGATGATTATTAAATATTGATAAATTTAAAATTGTTTCTAACAAATAATTAATAAAGTTGTCTTTACATACAGGCTTTTGCAGAACATGGTTCCATTTCAGTATACTTTGCAACTGATTTAATTGAAGAAATAAAAGTAATTTCTGTGGATAAGTAAGATAAGTAAGACAAGAATGGGAGAAAACTACAAATCAATGTTTTTAATAAAAGTTGAAAAAATGAGATGTGTATTAAAAAAAGTCAATAAATCTAAACTTAAGTTAAAAAAAAATTGTTATTCTCTTACTAAATAAGTCCTTCCTATATGAAACTTATAAGTTTTATCAAACTTATGTTAAGAATTGTTTTCATCAATGCACATTTTACAAAAGCGTATGTAATAAGAACTTAAGAATAATAATATGCAAAACAAAGAAATTTAATCTTCAATTTAGTCCTTACCTAAAATTCATTAAAGTTTTTAAATTAAAGCGCCTCTTTAATCCAGGTCATAAAAATGGTCATTCGCGTTTTCTGACGTAATTCCACTTGACCAAACCGCTCGTCCTGCACTCGCGGGCTCGCGGCCGCCGACCGCTCACCAAACGCCTTTGCTTTCCTCTATACCATTAGCTAAAAAGAGACGGCGAACGAGTGTGGGGTTATAGAAAGAGACAGATGTAGGATTTTAACTACAGATCGGAGAGGCGAGACGATACATACTTACAGGGCTGCACTTGAAATTCCAGAGAGAGGATGCTTTAGTCGCGCATCCATTCACCGTCGCGGCTCGCAGCTTCCGACCGCGAAGCCGACGTAAATAATGTAGAAACCGTGCGCGAATCCCTTTCGCAAATAAGGACTTTCCCGCAAGGATCAACAATTATTGTGTACGGGGTGCAAGACTGGAGCATCTAAAGTTTCTTCTTGCTAAGGCGGCGGCCGAAGAAGCAGTGTACGAGGGAGGCACGATGTGAACGGATAATTACGCGAGACTAGCGAATCTTTCCCTCTGGACCGTAAGTAGTTGGGCTGCTTTCGGAGCTTATATCGTGATTGTTTATGTTTGTTTATTGCCGAAGCGGGTGCTTTTGGCTTCGGTATGGAGTCATTGACCCGTTATATGTGCAACCTGGCAATGTGCTACTTGTAGCTTTCAGATATTTATGTTACTTACCTTTTTTTGCATTAGCTGTTGGAATCCACTTGCATTTTTTATGTAAACAAATGAGTTGATTTCAATTTTTTTTTTTTAAATTATCATCAGTAATGCAGTGTTTTGTTTTATTATGTAAAGCATGTAAGCAGCTGTAAGTAAACAATGCAAGTAACTGATGAAGATAAGATTATGCTTTCAAGATAAGCTTCTTATGCTGCAATATTAGTATTATCAAAAAGATTTGAAACTGATGAAAATTATAGTAATTGCTATACATATCAATAATGATATTGAATAAAAATTAATGTCACTTTTATAAATATTAAATTTTTTACATATATATAAAGTAATCATAAATTAAATAAAATTTTTGTTTTATGGAAATGAATTTATAACAAACTGTTTATGCTTTTATATTAAATTTTTTATATAAAATTTTTTAATAGAGTAATACTATTTTCCAATTTTATGTAGATCTTATGTAGATATATTTTTATTTTAATGCTTTATCAATAAACTTAACTTACAGGTGCAAGGTCATCATCCCATTCCCTTCCATTTTTCATTGGCATTCTTGGCTTGCAAAATGTTCAAGATAATTTTATTTTTGACTCTTACTCAAGGCTTCATGTCTGTATATTCCATGTGTCCATCACGATGTAATTGCAGACACATTAAGCCACAAGCAGAATGGCTAAGGGTAGTTTGCAAAGATGATATAGAAGACATCCAAGAAATTGATTTTGATCCTGTTAGCGTTGAAATGATTCATTTGTAAGTATTCTTTTTGGTTTAATATTTATGTATACCCATGAATTAATTACTAATAATTACTTATTTTTTCAAGGGATCTAAGCAAGAATGATATATCTATTATTAGAGTTGATACCTTCAGAAACCTAACTAATTTAAAGAGATTAAATCTTTCTGTCAATAAAATAGCATTATTGGATGAAGGAGTTTTTGATGGATTAGTAAATTTAGAGCGATTGTAAGTGGGATTGATGTTTTAAATATTATTTTTGAAATAGTAGTTATGTTAAAAATGTAAATAAACTTACCATTTTTTAAATTTGTATTCCAAAAATAAAATTTTATTAAGGTTTTCATAAATACAAATTTCTAACTATCTATTTAATATTTCAGAGATTTGAGTAAAAACTTAATTTCATCAATTGATTCACATACTTTTAAAAGATTACCAAGCCTTAAGAGACTGTAAGTAATTTATTAATAACTTATTTATTTATCACAAAACATTTCATATAACACATTTCATTTGTCTGCTATATTCTTTGCTCTCTGCAATTAATTTACAGCAACTTATCAAATAATGCAATAAGTTCATTAGAGGTGACGGTATTTCATGGTTTATTGGCTTTAGAACGTTTGTAAGTTTCCATTAATATGTTGTCAAATTAGTGCTTCTGTGTTTAGTTACAAGCATCATCTTAATTGGTTATGAATTATCATAAATTTCGTTTATTTTATACTTACAACACCTAAAAATTAGTAAAAAAATTCTCTGTATAATATGTAAAATAATATAGTGTTCAAAAATAATAAATAATGAATTATTTTTACAGAAAATTAAATGGAAATAAATTGGAAAGTTTGAAAGAAGGTACTTTTCATGGTTTATCGTCTTTAAGGCAATTGTAAGTTGTAAACTGTATAACTTTTATTTAAATTAAGTTCTGTTAAAACAAAAGTATAAAATTGTTGTATAATTTTTAAAATTTTTAGAGACGTATCTGCAAATCCTTGGAATTGTGATTGCAATTTATTTTGGTTTAGTTACTGGATACAAAATAATTCAGTAAAGTTAAAGTAAGTTTAAATATTTAATTTATTTCAAAAATTAAAACAAAATATCCAATTTCGCAGCTTTATAAATAAAATATTATTTAATGTTTTAGTCCATCACCAGAATGTGATATGCCAACAGGACTGAAAGGAAAATTAGTGAAAAAGCTAAAATTTTTTAAAGAATTCGAATGCAAGTCAACTCCAGCTATTGAAATAGTTCCTGATCAAAATCAAGTTGTGTTTGCTGGCGATACCATAACATTAAAATGTCGGGCTCCAAGTATCACCAACGATAGATTTGCTAGATTAAATTGGTTATGGAACTCAAATATTACTACCGAAGTTTTGGACTTAGGTCTGTATGATAATGCACAGAACAGCTTTGCTAATGTACAGATCGACAACAAATATTTAGATGACAGTGGTATTGTTGCAAGGTAAAAATTTTTCTTTAATGTTAATTAATAACCCGTTTTATTTACAATAATTTTAATTTTATAATCGCTTGTAGTTCTCTCAGTATTGACCCTGTAAAAGAAGAGCATAATGGACAATGGAACTGTCTTTTAGTCTCAGCTTATGGAAATATATCACGAGCTATAAATGTCATTGTCATATCTAATAGTACACAATATTGTCCCTTAACAGGTAAATTTTTTAAAATGTTCAGCAAATTAAAATTCTTTCGTTCTTAAATGAATTTATAATTCAAATTTTTAGTAACAAGAAACAACAAAGGAATTTATGCGTGGCCAAGAACAGTTGTTGGTTGGAAAGTAGAATTACCTTGTGAAGGTAGTGGCGTACCTGTTGGATCAGTTCAGCTACCACCACGAGCTTCTTACGAATGCAATAGTACTGGACAGTGGCGAAATTTGAATACAGAACACTGTCCGTATATATCTGCGACAACGAAAATACTCGAACAGTTTTCTACTGTTAATATATCTTTAACAAAACTATCTCTTCCTAAAGGCTCCTTATTGGAAACTATCAAAAAACTAAAAAATATAACAGGTGAAGGTTCTTCTTTAACAGATCCAGTAGAGGTCAATTTTGTAACTCAAATACTCGAGAATTACGCAAGTTACTTGGTTGAAGAGAAAGAACTAGGCGTTATGCTTATAGATGTCGTAAATGTACTTTTGAACTTACCTAAATCCATGTTGAGAGCTGCTGAAATTAACTATAAAGCTTGCACAAGACTGATTAAAACAATTGAATTCATTGTTGAAGTCACGCCGTCCAGTCAACTGATTCAATTGCACAAGAAGAACATGGCCTTAGAAGAATATCGAGTAAAAGCTGACAGTTTTGCTGGCTTAACTTGCACTTGGTATAGCAATTCAGAAAATGTATATATAAAACTACTTCATTGTTCCATGAGTAACAGAACAACGATTATCAGTCCCAATAATGGAGAAACTATGATCGAGGCATCCATACAGTTGCCTGCTTCACTTTTTAGAAATATGAAAAATAGTGCAGCATCTCATCAACTTATGGTATCTATGTACACAGATAATAAACTATTTCCAAAACTGAAGGACGATGATAATACAGATATCACGTCTAGTATTGCTGGTGGTAAATTAAGTAAGTATATAAATTGAAATATAGTTTTGCAAAATTTCATACATTTCATGTATCTATATTATGCAAATCTTTTTAATGTGAAATTTATAAACATTAACTAATATTTTTAGTTGGAACAACTGTTCGAAATCTTACTGAACCTGTATATGTAATGTTAAAAGCGCCAATGATCCATTACAGTCATTACATGGCGAGTAAACCTGTACCAGTAGTTTGGGACTCAAATTTAAATAATAAGACTGGAGGATGGACCAATGAAGGTTGCTACTTATCAAACTTTATTAATAATTTAATTATCTTTCATTGTGATAGACTGGGTTATTATGGATTACTGCAAGATAAATCTTTTCTTGATAAAGATGGTAAAAGGTAAGTTAAATTTTACTAATCAGTAGAACTAGGGAAAGTAATAAAATCTATTAAGCAATTAAATTAATTGTACATTGATTCTTAAAATTGTGTTTTTATAAAATGAATTTTTTTTTTTTAATGCTTTTCTTAAATTTGTCATAATAAAGTCTAAAGAAGGAAGGCTGAAATATTTCATTTTTCAAAAGTTGAGAAAGTCAACTTCAATGATTCAATGTTTAACTTTTAAGATTGAATCCCTATCCCAAACTCATCTAAATCGACTATTTTTAAATCGTGTATTATCTGCTCGTGTATTCTTTAGTTTAAATATTTATTGTTTATGATCCTTAACGATTATAATGTACCGCACTTAATTACTTATCCTACCTTCGATGTATTTGAATATTAAAAGTTAAACGTTTATTAAATTTCTTTACAGTCTAGCCGGTGCCAAATTTAAATACTCAAATCCTGCAATATACGTGGGAAGTTTTATATTAGTATTATGTTTAATTTGTACTACAGTAACTTATGTTTGCTGCTACGCTTCGATAGCAATGCCGAAAAAAGCTAAGCACTGCGTTATTAATACGTGGGTAGCTATTGCTCTCCTATGCTTTCTATACAGTTCAGGAATACAGCAGACTGAAAACATAGAGATTTGTCAAGGAGTCGGCATTGGTCTGCATTATTTATCACTTTGTTGTCTGTTTTGGATGACAGTTTCTGCAAGGTAAATTAAATTTATCATATACTTTATTAGAAATATCTTCTTAAAAATAATTTTGCTCATCATAAAAAATCAACTATTAACAAAAAATAATTATAAAATGTTAACAGTAATATGTACAAACGATTGTCGAAGTCAACGGTAGATCCAATTACGGATGATGACGAGCTTCGAGAACAGCCAATTCGTAAACCGCTTCTTGGCCTCTATCTCGTGGGTTGGGGTATAGCCCTTATAATCTGCGGCATTTCTGGGGCAATCAACATGCGCGAATACGCTAGTTATTCACATTGCTTCCTCACGTCAGCGCCATCACTCGCAGCGCTTTTTGTACCTGCAGCCATATTACTCGTTTATTTAACTATTTTACATATGCTCATTCGCTGTACTATCAGGAACGTTGACCTGAATGGACAGCTCTCCGAAGGCACACAAGCCACTGAAAACGTTGATCTTGAATTGTTAGAACCTAATCCGAATCCAGGGTCTGATAGGGTCAGTCTACACAGCTCGCAAACGGTATCGTCAGAGGTAGAAGATCAAGAACACTCACAGGTAACTATTAGTATTTTAAAAGCTACTGTACCTTTTTTAAATATTAACGCTGAATTTATTTTGTGTCTGTAGATGACTCAACTGAAGGGTCTCATCGTCGTAATGATTTTGTATTTGATAGCTTGGCTATGCGCAGCAATGACCACTGCAAATTTGTTGAACATAGAGCACTATATTCCGTACAAGGAAACGTTATTTGCAGTGCTTTACGCTATATCGTCGAGCTCATTAGGCATGTTCATTTTGCTATTTTACGGAATCGCAAGAAGTGACGTTAGAGCGCAATGGTTGAAAATGAGATGCTGGTTGAAGCAGAAAAAGAATAGATGCTGCAGGACAAGGAATGTATCCGATGCGAATCCTGCTATTCCTACGCAACCATTAGTTCCAATAGCAGGTAACTGTTCTTTGTTTTTCAATTTTTCACTTAAAGTTTCATTGTTATAATATTTTCGATGTGAAATTTCATTTGCAAGTTTTGATTAAACAACAAAAATAAAGAAATATTAAGGTTTACAGTTGATTTCTCAAATAAATTTAGTCTTATAATGTCAATTTTCAAGAAGTTTTAAAAAATAGTTATAAAATTTTTTTTACAATTTTCTAAAAATTCACTAATGCAATCAGATACTTTAAACTCTTTCTTTAACTTTTCAAAAGAATAAATTATTGTTCTTGATAAAAAGTAATCATAAAAGGATAAATATAATCAATAATATTTTTAGCTCCACCTTTATCAAATTCACAAGCTACCCAAGTGACTTCGGACACAAATTCACTTGGTTCCTCAAGGCACACGCACAAATCGCAAAGTAGCTGCAACACATCCAAGTTAACAGCTAACGATCCAAGCCGCTGCCACGTAAAACCTAATCTAGTAGCAAATGCTAATCTTTTAATGCTGCATCGCCAGCAATATCGCTCTAACAATTCTGTCACCACCTTCAACACGGAGTCAGCTCCAGCTTCGGTCGAAATGTTTTACAACCCGCACCAGAGTGGCGTAGCGCGTAAATTCTTCAAGAGGCAGCGTCGAAACATGGCGAAAAATAACAATCTAGGCCCTAGGAAGCAGGGCGACGGTGGAGCAATTAGCGACAACGGTAGCTGCATCAGTATTCCTCGTAGAGCTGTCAAACTTGATAACGACATTGAGAGGAGTATACTCGGCAGCAGTTCAAAAGTCAACAATACGAATATCCATGTAGAAATGAACCCGGTAAATGATGCAAAGAACGTTAACATACTCTCCGACAGCGGAGGTAGTGTTTCAGAGGATAGAAATCTAGCCCTCCGGTACGTTATTGGACAAGAAAGCTTGGGCAAAAACACGAGAAAAGTCAATAATGAACCAGTACCTCAAAACGGTCAGTACATTTTTTTATACATAGTGGAAAGTTTAAAAGTTTCAACGTATTCAAAAAATAAGTATTTAAAATTTTGCTTATTTTAGGTACTCCGCGAAACAAGTATAAACCTATGATTAATCATGCTACGTGTACAAGTCCTTATGAGTCTGATGCAGCAGAATCAAAGGTGGAAGAGGAAAAGCAGATGTGCAACGTTTCGCAGCAGTGCAGCCTTGAGTGCAGTTCAGAAATGGAATCTGTGACGCAGATTGCCGGCGAAACGAGCCAATACAATCTTGCGGATATGAGCGAAGTATCATTATCCAGATCGATTGACGCTGTTGCTGGAAGAAGATCTAGTGTCGATGAAATGGCTTCGCTAGAGAGAAGCGAAAGAATCGCTAGGCACAAGTAAGAAAAAAAACATAAACTGTTTCAGTAAAACCTTCCAAATATTTTACATTTCGTGTACGTATTAATTTTTAGCAGGCCCTACAACATGTACAATCAGCATTCGGGTAGTTTGAGTTCTTTACCTGTAGTCGACCGTTCGATCAATCCATCACGAAACAAAAGTTATCGTAGTTCGTTGAACGATGCAATTAGTTTTGAGAATTCTCGAACTAGCGAGGATTTTCATCGAATTATTAACAGCACTACAACAAGCAATGACAGTGACAGGCAACATCAGGACTTATTACCCTTCTCCATGACACCCATAGCGCCGGCTACTTCCGAAACGAAAGTCACTTCAGAAGACGAAGAGGGGGAAGAAGAAGAAAATGTGGCGAGTGCAGTAATTCCGCTTGTGGAAGAAGACGAAGCTGCAGCAGGTGAGGCATTACAGCTTTACGATTTTAGTCAAAGAGACGAAAGAGACGGACACCATCACCATCACATTAAGCAGCATCACATGAATAATAAAGAAAATAGCCGAGAGGCAAGAGAAAACGGAAATGATGGCGATGACGAATCGATGCAACCTGAAATGATGAATGTTAAAAAAGAAACAAGCGTATGAACAAATTAAGTTTTGTAAAAAAAATTTGTTTGAATAATGGGCTAATTTATGTTTCAGAATCGATTAAAACTGACAAATATTTTTACTAATATGCGTTAAATTAGTAGAAAATGATTTATTTATTTTGGTAAAATATCTTTTGACGGAAAAACTTTTATTTTATGTTTTCAAAGTTGACGACTTGAATGTATTTTTGTTATAGATTTTAATTGTATATAAGTGATAATATAAAAAGTATGACTATTTTAAATACATAATTTATTCAGTGCCAATTATTTTTATTTATAATTTATTCAAGCCAATGCTTGCCAGTTTTTAATTTAATAATGTAATAGTCGCCATTTTATTATTGTATAAAAAACTATTTTTCCTAAGAATTTGGCTAATATTATAATCGATTTTAGATTAAAACTAATCGAAAGTTTACTAATTAAATGAAATACAGCTTTATAATAAAAACTGTTTAAACTCATGGTTAGCCCATTATTGCAATATTCATAAAAGTTTTTACGGCAATGTATACGTTTCCAACTGTCAAACAGTTAATTAAGGATAAAGTGCTATAATTTATTTTGAATCTAGAATATATGCGAGTTAATTGTACTAAGAATGAACTAATTAATTCCTCATATAAGCGGCCTGAGTGAAGTATAAAGTACGATAGTTAAGAAAATCATAGCTATAGAGATTTATTCCGTAATTAAATTTAAACTATAGATGCGGGACTACGTTCAAAGTATGTTATATTCCTCTTTTAAAGAAATTAGGGTATGGTAAAAATTTTTTTATATCTATCAAATATTATATTCTTCTAAAAATACAGCGTAAACTTCTCTTTTGAAACTAAATGTACAATTGATTGTAGTTCCAAGTTAAAATCAGGGTTTAGCAGTGAGCTAATTATATTTATCTTAAACTGTAGATTTTCCTTAATTCATTTAAACATTAACCTTATAAATATTTCACTGTAAAATATTTTGTAATAGATATTTTAGTTACGTTTCTGCTGACCCTGATTGAGTGTGATAATTCACACAGTTTTCTTCCTAAATCGTGCCAAGAAATATAAATTCTTAAAAAATAGCTTACTGTATTAAAGCATTTGACCTCTAAATAATCTTCCGGTCGACGTAAATTAGATTCAAAATGCTCATATTATGTGGTGTAATTTCGATGTTCTATACAAAATTAAATTGTTAAAATTCTCAGTTTTGTCGTTTGTTATCATTTTTATTCATTATACAACTTTTTTTTTTGTTTTTTAATAATGATGATTAACAAACACGTCTTAATTTAGAACTTTAAAATTCGTGATGATTTAAATACTCTTTATTAACTGAAATAAGAATAGGTAAAACGAAATTTACCATAACAAAATAATTGCAATGAGCGACATTTTAAATATTGAGATTTTATTAAATTTTAATAAATATATAATTAATAAAAATACTAAAGCTTAACTATAGCGAGAACACAAGTCAAGAAATCTCATTTAGATTGTTGACAAAAGTAGTTTGAAAGAAGTGTTATTAAGAGGTTGAATCATACTATGCTTTATAAATGTCAAATTGACCAATCGTCATTTTAAAAGCTTAGTGACTGCTTCCATTCAACATATCTGTGGGTGATGAACTACAATTATAGAATTTTGTAAGACTACTCAATAACATCCGTACGAATTATCAATTGATGGTCACGTTCTTGCCCGATCACATATTATCATACACCTTCTCACATAAAAAATTTACTTGTATTTTACCTGTAAAATTAATATCAATTTAGCAATTATTACATGAACATGTAGTTTTAGGCGATAGTTGAGTGTGTTTGTAGGTGTCAATGTTATGTTAATGTTACAATCTGAAGAAAATAATTATCCGATTGTCAACAACTAGATATTTGTATTAGAAAGCACCATTTTTTCTAACAAATCCCAATAATCGAACGTTATTTTCTTTCGTCATTTAACATTTCTTTTAATAACTAAACTTAATATACAATCATACATTGAATATTCGTATTTCCTGTATAATGTGAGAAAAAATGAAACGTAAATCACTTAATAATCTAAGCTTACGATGAGTAATTTGTGACAAAAGAGTTTTAATATTCACTGCAAACAATTTTTATATTAGAATTTCGAATTCATATACAATTTTTTAATGAAAAATTTTAATATTGTTCTACTTGAATTTTGTACTGCGTACTTTGCATTACAGTTGACCAAGCCTTAAATTGTTGTGTATTTGTAAATATAATCAGCGTTATATTATATATTATATGTAATACAAAAATTACTATGGAATTGTACAGTATGCGAATATATTTAGTTTAAGTGAGCTTCTCTTTTGCAATAAGCTTTAATGCAAAATGTATTATTACTTAAACATGGTATTTGGGCATTTCAGACATTTTTATTTGTCCCTCGCCAAACTTTCTATTTAGCAGCTGTTTTCTCACAGGTGTCTTTAAAAGACTGATTTAATATTTTATTACATCGTTTTTTCTTGATGGTTTTTACCTTTTTTACTCAACGTTTAAAAAACGTAAGGAATCCTATTGTACATAATTATTTGTCAAATAAACTATGCATAAAAATTTAATTGTGATTGTTTTTTTCTCACTTCATTCAAAAATAAGTATGAACTAGTGACCACATTTGAGAGTACAAACAAATGGAAATTGTTTACGCTCTTAAGTAAGTCGATATTTTAAATAAGAATGAATCACATTATCCGAATATCTAAAGTTTTTGTGGAAAATCTCTAGAAGAAATTTTTAGTATAGTAAAAGTAAAAAGCTAAAAATTTTAAAATTATTGATAGATTATATATCTATAAGTAAAATAAAAAGAAACAGAGTCATTTCTAAAAAATCTACTTATTTATTATTAATTTTCTATTATTTAGTTAACGTAATATTTCTAATAAATCAAAATTTATGTAATGATAACTAAGAGATTTCATAAGAAGAAGAGATCATATAATATTATTAAATGTAATCTTACAAATTGTTATTATACGTTTATATAGTTCAGTTTTTGCTATGCGGATTTACGTAACAGTTCAAGATAACAATTTGTGAATTGTCAGGAATTGTTTGCGTAAATAAATGCAAAAATTGATTGGCATACTGCAAACTTTAATTCTTATTTGATGATTTGCAATTTAATCTGAAAATAATTAATACTTTTTCCAATCATTGTTTTCAAGCTTTCCTCCTTAATTTGAATTAAAATCAAAGAGGATAAGTCTATTAATTGAATTTGTTAATGATTCCATTTAACTTCTAATAAAACATTTTCTAATGATTTTCTTATACGACTCGACAAATTCACTAAGGAAAGTATATAGGGGGGCTTTAGGTGCGCTTCCTCACTTAAACCTTTTGTCCGTCGACGTACAATGGCTGAAATTTATTATGCCGGTCTCTTAATTAACCGACCTGTCATACGCGGCCGAGCGCAATTTTAAATAGCGATTATTCCGGTCTGCGCCGAACCTATGAATGAACTTTAATGTGTCGTGATAGTGGGTTAAAAGGCGGAGGCAGCGGCCGGTATTTGACTACTACTAAACTGCTTGTCGCACGCGGCGGATCGAGAGTTGGGGACATCTTTGCATCTGTCACATGTCAGCTGTCGGTGTTACCCTGGGTGACTTCAGGTTGCAGGGGTAGCCAATTTGGGTAACCTTGAATTTTCGGTAACAATATCTAAATTTTTAAAAAATCTTCAAAAAAAAAAAGAAAAAATGAACGAAACAGTAAACATAAAAAAAATGGTTAAAACGTAAGAGAAGGAAAGATAAGGTAAAGTTCAGTGAAATAGTTTCTAATTTAAATTTGAAGTAACGAGTGATTTAAAATGCAAAGAAGTTTTTATGATTATAAGTTTCTTATTATTTATAGTAGCTTAAATCGTGCATAATTAATAGCTGACATAATTATTTAAGTGTTCCTTTTGCAGATTATAAAAAATAGATTATGCCAAGAATAAAGTTTTACTTTGTATAATCAAACGGAATATATATATAATATGAAGACTCTAAAAGTAGTTACTCTTCTCTCTCTGCTGGTGCTCCACCACGTTACCATGAGCATCGGTAAAAGTGATGTCGCAGCTAAGAATCCGAGGATCTTGATTATCGGCGCCGGACCGTCCGGTATTGCGGCGGCTTCGAAACTGTTTGAAAATGGTTTTCGAAACGTCACGATATTGGAGGCCGAGAATAGGATGGGCGGCCGTGTTTTCACTACAAAGTTTGGTGCGTAGCGAAATTTTTTCAATTTTTTACCGATATACGATTCTCTTTTGAACGAAAGAAATTTCGTTCTGCTCGTAAACATTTTGTGCCTTTATAAAATACAACTCAGCTTTCAGATAATCCGAGTAAATGTTCATATTTATGATATAATGAACCATTTACATAACTTAATACGACATTCATATTAATAGGTGAGTATCTGGTGGATCTTGGAGGTCAATGGGTTCACGGAGAAGACTGCAATGTAGCTTTCAAATTAGCCAGTCCACTTGGTTTGCTTGATAAGTCAGATAAGCCTCATTTCGGGATTAGTCCGCACTTTTATGACTCATCCGGCAAAGCTTTGGACGAAGATATGGAGAAAAAGCTCTCCGAATTTTATTTCAAATGCATTCACGAATGGCAGCCGGACGAGAGCGACGGCACGATGGGCGATTTCATAGAAAAAATGTACGTTTATCATTTTTCTCAATGAATTTCTCAATGAAAAGGGGTTATTTTTATTTAAATACTCTTCGATAATCCTGAATGTTATGTAGGTTCGATGAAGAATTCAAAAACGACCCCGAAATATACAAAGACAAGGCGAAATACTTGCACCATTACGAATTGTTTGCGATAAGTCTAGATTCTGCCGAAAGTTGGCATGAAATCGGTGCCTCTGACGGTGGCGAGTATAAAGATTGCTCGGGGGATCAAATGATCAATTGGAAAACTCGAGGATACTCGACTATTCTCGACCTATTAATGGTAATAAATGATTTCTCGAATCTAAGGAAAAATTTATTAAAAATTTATATACGGGTAAACGAAAATTGAATGCTGCTTAAAAAATTCTCATTGCAATATCTCGCTGTAGAAACGTCTTCCGAATCCCTCAGAGGAGCTACCAGTGGCGAAAAATACAATACTGAATTCGGAGGTGATGTCTATCGATTATTTGAATAGCGGCGAAGGACCACCAGTCCTCGTTACAACGAGTAAGGGACAATTGTACAAAGCGGATCACGTGATAGTTACCGTTTCGCTCGGAGTATTAAAAGAGCAGCATAAATCGATGTTCATCCCGCCGCTTCCGGAGGAAAAAGTCAAGACGATAGAGGTATTATTAGAGAATTTTTTTGATAAAGCAAATTTCTAAAGTGAGCATTTTTAGGCACTTGGGTTCGGAAGTGTTGCGAAAATCTATTTCATGTTCGATAAACCATTCTGGGATCTTGGCGATACGAGGGTTTTATATATGACGTTCCTTTGGAACGATGACGATAAGAAACTAATTGAGGAGGATGTAAGTATTGTTATTGTATAGAACGAAATGATATAAAAATAAATCTCGTAAGTAGTATAGTACAGATTGGCACACATAATACATTTTTTTATCTTTGCTTTTACATCTCTGTACGTACATCTTTACTGCTAAGTGAAGGCTACAATTAATTTTTACTATCCTGATAAGATTACACATCATTTAATGACCAACAAGCGAATGAGGAAATGAAGGATAAGATAAAAATAAACTTTTTTCATGGCTGATTTATAAATTTCTATGAAACAATTTTTAGTATTTGTAACTGGGAGTTGCTTGCTTTTAAGGTTTCGTTAGATAAATAACTTTAACGAGTAATCTGAGACTCAAATTTACCGATTTACTTAAATGCCCCTGTCCCCGACTTTAGCGAGGACAAGCAACTCTCGTTACAAAAACGGGAGATACGCTTCTCCCGGAGTGCTCCGGCTTTCAGATTCAAAGCTTGCATTCAAATTATTCTAAACGTTTATTAACTATTAACTGTTTATCAGTCAGGGTGGATTATTAACACTGTAAGTGTGGGGCTAAGGGAGCACAACTTTTATTAACTGTATACAAGTGTTGGACGCGATGCTCATATCTACGTTTGCATTGATTCGAATATCAATATCTTTTATTCCACACCCGACGGAAAAACTCACTTTTTGTCCCTGATAAGCGGGGCGAAAGTAGCATATTTTTCTCGAAAACTAATTTAGCGGGGCAAAAGTAAAATTAGCGGGGCAAAAGTAAAATTAGCAGGGCAAAAGTAAATTTAGCGGGGCAAAAGTAAACTTTTTCCAAAATTTTCACAAATATCAAAATTTTGAGATCTCAAAATTTTGAGATTTCTAAATTTTCATAAATTTTTATAATGCGAAGTTGTTTCGATCCCGCTTTTCAGGACCAAAAAGTGGCCTTCCCGGTCGAGAGTGGAATAAAATACTATATTTAACACGAGGCAAAGGTAGATTTTTTCCTTAGGTGATTATACTGCCCTTATGAGAATATTTTTCCCTCGGGTGATTACTGACCTCGTTTCGCTCGGGCAGTAAACGCACCCTCGCGAAAAATATTCTCGTTCGGGCAGTAAACTCACCCGCGGGAAAAATCTAATACTTTTGCCCCTTGTTGCATAATGTACTATTCTCGCGTTGCGAAGTCGACAGAAGTTACTTTTACATTCTAGTCGCGGTTCATAAAATTTCGGCCGCATGGTAATTGAAATGAGGTAATTAACTCGGACCTCGTTTGAGAGAGAGAGAGAGAATAACTATGAGGTATCTGCTCGGAGCTTACGCTTGTCTCTGGGTTCGCATGATGTACGCTTCCTCTCCGTGACTATGCCCCACGAAGCTTGGCTCGATCATCCGCTGCGTCGAAGCTCGGTTGCAGCTTCCCTATGGCGGCGTGCACGGGTGAAGAATGTTGGTGCCTGTCTCTCCCCGGGTGATGAAGCAGCTTCCTCGTCTCGGCTTTGATCCGCCGTTCCCATCGATTGGAACGTAGCTGCTTCGGGACGGAGTTCTCTTTCGCCCAGTCGCTCTCATCCGAAGACCAGCTTGTCTCGTCTTCCAAGGGCGAGCTCTGCTGCTCTCAGCTCGTGAGCAACTGGCTCTTCTTCTCGCGAGGGCTTCCACGAGCACCTTCGTATATCCCTACTTTCTCTACTCTCTTTCGTATTATTAGTTAATTCTAGACGCATTCCGAAATTGTTTACATCGCTTGAGTCGGTGCGAGTACGCTAATTCCCCGAATTGTTTTTCGGTGCGATAGCATCTCTCGACGCTATTTGAACGCGGTCTTGAATGGTTTGTAAGCGAGCCGGGCGCTCGGTTACAGGGCGCCCTTGCTGAAATCGAAAGGTACTGGTGATGTCGCACGATTTGTCTGTCTCGGGGTTCCGAGCAGGTGTTGGAGTTTGTCGTAATATGGCGTGATGATAAAAAAAACTAGGTATCACAATCAATTTCCATATTTATCTATATTGAGGGAGTGGCATGGTTATTCTTTCTCTCTCTTTTTACGATTCGATTGGGGGATCGGGGATCTGCGGTTCGTTTTTATCAATGCATACCTGCTGCTACTACTACAATAAATGAAAACAAAATACTTTTATGAGTATTATTTTCTTTATTTTGCCGTTTGTTTACGCAATATTTTTCTAATTTCATAGGTGTGAGTTACATGTTTCTATCTATAAGCAAATCGAATCTTTGTTTACTCCTAAAAAGGAAACGCATGGTTTTTCTTTTATTTTGATTATATCTTCTGTGTTTCTAATTTAATCTCTTTTTTTTTAATTTTATAGTTTTAGTAAGTAACATATAAACCTTAATGTCTAATTTCTTAATACTATATGAACTTAACAATTACGTGTAACAAAAATCTTATAATAATCATTCTGTATTTATTTTGTGTCGGAGCGCCTGGTGAGATCCTAAACAAAAATAAATAAAAAAATCTTTGTCTCACTTGTGTGAGTTAATAACTATTTACCGGAGATTTCTCGTCCCGCTTTGCGGATCTCACTACGCGCTCGTGGCACCGACGTTTGAGATCGGTGGAGGAAGCTATTTGTTGCTGTCATCGATGTCGCTCTGCGGTGGTGTTGATTGGATTTTCTCCACAATTTTCTAAAATATTCATTTGTCTCGTCTCTTTGTCTCTAAGATTCTTCGTCTTGGATTTTCCATGGTGGTATGTATTTGGATTTTGGTCTGCCAATGATGTTGGAGTTGCTTGAATTCTTTCTATTGTCGGATTCTTCGTTTTCCGATGGAGAGCTCGTTAGTTTTTCGTTCATTTTCATTTGCTTATGGTCCTAGTCTGGTAGGTAGGAAATTGTACTTCGCTTCTTTCTCCCTTTGAATTTCTAGTTTCAATCTCACCTCTCTTATTAATTTTTGGATTCTCAGCTTTTCTGCTGCTTGTAGCTGCTTCTCTTCTTCCTCTTTCAGCTGTAACTGTGCGCTAGTTAATTTACTTCCTTTGGGTGGATCGTTTGGGCGGTCAAGTGGGACTACTACATCTCCGTAGCTGGTGTGGACTGTCAGCTCGCCGTGGAGATTTCTCGCGTCCAGGGCTATCTTCTGCTTTTCAGCCTTTTCTCCTTGTGCCGACATGATGTTTTGTTGACTCCCGCTGAGGCTCGAGTAACTGCTTTGCTAGTTCTGTATTTTTTTTTGCACTCGCGGATTGTTTTGCGATTCACTGCACTAAAACGTTGACGTTTGTATTTGTAGGCACTTGGTTTCTTTCCTATTTTGTATGCAGTTGTCTATTGTAGTTTCTTTGTTCGCACTTGTACTCCGTTCGACGGCTTATCAAGTTTTGACCGGCTCGCGGGTCCTTTGTCGGCTCGCCTATGTAGTAGCGTGGTGGGGGTTGGCGCTGCTGAGTTTTCGGCGCTTGCTGCTTTCGCGTATCGTCCGCTACTTTTCGGGGTCTTCCCCTCTTTCTTCGCGAATTTGAGGAATCTTGCGTGGAGTTGTCTGCTCCGGAAATTTTCGTGTATTCCTTGCACCCACTTTGCGCGGTCGACCGGGACCGCGTTCCCCGGTTTTGCTTTTTCTTCGGTTTTCATGCCTGTTGATTTCTTTCTTCATGCCCCCTACTTTCTCTACTCTCTCTCTCCCTCTCTCTCTCTCTCTCTCTCGTAGTATTAGTTAATTCTAGCTGCATTCCTAAATTGTTTACAATGCTTGAGTCGATGCGAATACGCTAATTCCCCGAATTGTTTTTCGGTGCGACGGCGTCTGCCGACGCTATTTCAAAGCGGCCTTGAACGGTTTGTAAGCGAGCTGGGCGCTCGGTTACAGAGTATTTAAAAGGGAATTTTTCATTTCATTGCGTAATAAATTATTGTTACATATCAAATTTGTATGCAAGTTGTTCGAAATGTCAGAACACGTTTGAAAATGTTTCAGCGAATTCCAGAATTTTTATGGTTGCACTTAATTGTTGCGTTTTTAAATAAATATAAGCTACTTTTTAAAATGTGTTCTTTTCATTTTATAGAACTCGGAGAAATTAGACAAATTTAAAGATTTACAATTTAGAAAGCTATTTTAAAGTACATTTTGTTTCAGCCCGAGAGAAGATGGTTATTAGGAATGAGTGGCGCCTTCACCGTAGAACAAAAACCGAATTTACTTGAATTATGGATTGCTGGAAAGTATGCCAAAGAAATGGAGGCTCTTCCCGAAGACAAAGTTTTCAATTACGCCATGGAAAATCTTCACCGGTTTCTCGACAAGAAATATAATGTCACCGAGCCAAACGGAATGTTGAGGTCCAGGTGGTTTTCGAACCCGCATTTCAGAGGCACGTACAGCTTCCGAAGTGTCGATTCCAATAAGCAAAAAGTTTACTCGGAAATGCTGGAGAAACCAATTTCGCCGGAAAACTTGGTAATGGACTGGAAATGCTTTTTAGACTTGAAGATTTAACGGACATTTTCTGGATTAACGTATTTACTCTTTTTTTTTTATTTTAGACCATTCTGTTTGCTGGAGAAGCAGCATCCAAGGATCGATTTTCCACAGTGGATGGAGCCATTGCAGCTGGCTGGAAGGCGGCAGATAGATTAATAGCTCATTACAATAAAACGTCTTTATAATATATAAATTGTGGATGACAAAGCTACTCGTGTAAAATAATAATTAGAAGTACATAATAAACTTATTTATTCTTACTATTTTTTTAATAAAATGGTTGATAATTTTATTTTTAATAAAATGGTTAGACTTCAATTTATTAATATTTATGGAATTTGCTTCGTATATACGATACTGTTTTTCCAGTTATGCCTCTTAAATAATAAAATTTTTTTTAATTTAAATTAAATAAACAAATTTGATATACTGAATGAAATTTAAAAAATTTTCATAATAATTTTGAGCCTTGTACAACATAAATTTTCTAGTTAACTGAAACACGCATCTGGATACAGTGCTTCCTACATAATATAAAATAAAAATTTTAAATATAGGTTCTGAAACACAAACTTAGTTGTTTAACTTTGGACCGCACAGTTATCCACAAATAAACCATATTTGCCTGATTTTATATTTCCGTAAAAAGTAATACATAAAACTTGAGCTTGCCCAATCGATTTTGCTTCGACTCAAAGTTTGAAGATAACGAAATCCACTGAGAAATCCCGGTCATGTATAACCCGGAGCACATGAAGCGCGAGAGGTATCTGATTTGACTATCCAGCCAATATTCGACCAGTAATTGGCCAATACATACCATTATTCAACCAATATTCGACCAGTGTTCGGCAAATATTCAATCATTATTCAGTTAATATTCGGCCAATATTCAACCATTATTCAGCCAATATTCGATTATACAACTAATATTTGGCCACAGTGTTCGACTAATATTTCGGCGAATAGTCGACCAGTATTCCGACATTATTTAGTCAATATTTGAGAAGTGTTCGGCCAATATTTGATCATTATTCAGTCTTATATTCTATAATTCTGGGTTTAAGGAACTAGTTATAAGTATTGTCCACCTGAGAAGTGACCCCCAACGGGCACGTCCTACAGATCCCTGTGAAATTAGGACGTCATAGAGTTCGGGTGGGAAACCAGACGCGCTTCGGATTTACCGGAGCGAGCGCACCATTCGTCAGTGGCGCTACTACAACCTCTGAGCAGGTTTATTTTTTTTTTAAGGCATAACGTTTCTTTTTGAATTATTTGGTGTGGTATTGCACTGAAGCCTATCAATGGAAAAGGGAAAAGTCACATGGAGAAGTAAATCATTATATTTTTCTTTAAAAAGGTAAAATGCGAAATGTTAAAATTATTTACGATAATTTAACTGTGCAACTAATAAAATTCTATATTGAACTGTATAATATGTACTACATTTTTTTTTATTTTGCCGTAAATAACTCAATGAATTAATAGGCTAAAATAATCGTAGTTATTACACTGTTCTTTCAATATCACTTCAAGGCAAAACAATTCTTCTCCTAAGCACTTAATTTTTTTGTTTTTCTTTTCTACTTTAAGAAGTTTATTTTCTTTACAGTTTTTAAAATTCTTGTTATTACATTTAACTAATTTTTAACATTTAAAATACTGGTAGAAAAATAAATATAAGCTATTAAATACTATCCACTAGACTTTTATCCATCCGACAGTATAAAGTAACTATAGAAATCAGTGAATATTCAGTTTTCCAAAGCAGGTACTTACGGCGACACGAGCGACCTACAGATATTGTTTATAATATAGCGGTTTACATGAATACAATCGCCTGTATGTGGTACGTTTTGAGGTTTGAATGTTTAAGCGTAAATTTACGAACGAAGGTATTTCGCGCAAAAAACCGCGAAGACTCCGATATCGGCGACCTCGACTTGAAGAATATGCTTTTCGAGGTGAATTCATTTAGCTTTTCATGAAAAACAATAGAATTCATTGCCTAGATCTCATCATCGTTGATATCTTGTTTAGCAATATATATCTCTAGGTAAAATTATGCATAGACGTTAAGCAGCAAACTGCCCAATTAATGGTCTAATCTCATCATCATCGGCAATTTTTCATAGCGACACGAGGCATCATTCTGGGATAAATAGTTATAGGTGGTTGATGTTCAGGAACTCTAGAAAAGCATCATGTTCTTTTTACACGGGTCCCAAATTAATTCGTCGAACAGAAGAACAGAAGAGCCGGCTACAAAAGGCTATAGCTTAATTCAACCAGCCTTCGATTTTATTTAAATGAATTTAAATGAAAAGATCACAATAAAGCAATTAATACTAAATCCCTGTAGATTTAACACGGCATTTAAAAGCATCGTCAATAAAACAATGATCTCAGATTGTCCAGTAACGTTTATCATTTCGGTATTGTCATTTTCGCCGTAAATTCAAATCTACTCTGATTGTTCGCAATGACAAGCATTGACCTTCCATGCGGATACCGGTCAATGCTACATTGAAGCCGATTTAAACGAGATGATATGATACATACGGGGGGACCCCGTCGCCCGGCCGCCGTTGGAACTCCGATTATTCCGGTCTCCGCGGCAACTCCGACGAATCAACTTAAATCTGTACGCAAAGTGAATCAAGAGGCACGCAGCGAAGTGGCAGAATTTTCTAACGTAAACTGGTTGCGACATCCGTTTTCGTCTTTCCGAATACTGTCCGTAACTAAATGCCAGTTCGCTTTTATCGTTGACGCGCTCAGGGCGCGAAGCGTCATTCATGTGTGACGAAAAGTCTTTCACGTACTTGCTTAGGAGATAGGAACGTGGTAGATCTGCGGTGTTGCCTAAAATGAACTGTATCGGTAAATATTTTGATCGGAATGATTTATTTTTAAGATTAATTTGAGAGAAAAGATTTTTCATGAAAAAAAAAAAAAAAAAATTATAAAACATTTTGATTTTACTATGTAAAAGTTTATTTTAATTGTGATAATTGAGCATTAAGAATTCCGCGTCAATCTTAATTTTATCATTTTTGGCACATTTTTTAAAATTAAATCTAATCGTAAACAAAAGAAAATTAGCAGAAGTAACTGAGATTATGAATGAAACCACGTCCATTCAGTATAACGCTCGACTTTTCGGAAGTTACGCGCTCTTTTTTATTAAAATATAAATGAAATTCACGTTCATTCAATCACACAACTTTACGGCAATTCACTGCACTGAGAGTATTGTAATTAAAGAAATTGTAGGCTCAAATCTGATAGTTTGAAAAAAATGATTGAAAAATCTGTATTTGTTCGAAATTGCAAAAAGTTATCGATTCTTATTTTAGTTCTGCAGCTTTCAACTGTTGTAAATTAGAATAGTCTAAAATTGTTGCAGAGTTATAAGTGATTAAATGAGCAAGTATTTTTTTTAGATTTTAGCTAAAAGACCGGTAAAATTTTGAAAAATCAAGCGTTATAAATTCACGGGACGTGACTGTTTTTATATTTTTGTATTAGAATATATATATATTCCAAAGTTACCAAAAATTCGTGACCCAAACACGAGAGACTTTCCTTGTAAAACATTTTAATTTTCGTTGACGAAAGATAATGATCGGATCTAATAATAGTCTACATAAGCAAATAATGATTGATAAAATTAAAGTTTGCATAAGCAAATAGTGGTTGATAAAATTAGTAAAAGAGATGAACTCACACTGCAATAAAAATAACGAGTTCTGATAAGTTTATTTTTATTTCAGATTTCATTCGGCTGTGAATATGCTAAATATTTCAGTGATTCTACGAATCTCTTAACTCAAACTACCAATTTGATATTAAATGCAATGGAAGAAAATACGAGAATACTAGCGATTTTTGCAATTTTCTGTTTCACCCTTTTCAGCAGTTTTGGAATAAACAAATGTGAAAGTAATCTTCCGAAAAAGAATCCTAGAATCTTAATCATTGGCGCCGGACCGTCTGGAATTGCGGCTGCGTCGAAATTATTTGACAGTGGCTTTAAAAATGTGAAAATCTTAGAAGCCGAAGATCGTATTGGTGGTCGCATATATACAACGCAGTTTGGTGAGGAGTGTTTTGTGTAAACTAAGAAAAAGCTGCATAACTAAACACGAGTTATCATTGTATTCGAAACGGATTTCGCTTACCTGCAGGTCCTTACTTCGTGGATCTTGGCGCTCAGTGGGTTCACGGCAACGAAGGAAATGTGGCTTACGAGTTGGCCAATCCATTTGGTTTACTGGATAGATCAAGTCACCCCGAGTCGACAATCATCCAAATCTACTACGATTCAGCGGGAAAACCTTTGAGCCCTAAATTAGCCAAGAGCCTTTCGTACTTTTATTTTCATTACGTCCAAGAAAACTCTCCTGGTGAACAGTACTCGTCTCTTGGCGATTACGTAGAAAAGAAGTGAGTTATCAAAAATTATAATTTACCGTTTCGAGACTTAATTCGACTTGCGGACGAAACTTATGGCTCAAAACTTTCAGGTTCGAAGAGGCGTTCCAAAATGCTTCCGACTTAATTGCGGATAAAAAGAAATATTTGCACCATTTAGAAATGTTTGCAGACGGTTACGAAGGAGCCGAATCTTGGCATAATCTTGCTGCTACGAGCTTTTATAAATTTCAAGACCTTCCAGGAGACCACTTGACAAACTGGAAAACTCGCGGATATTCGACGCTTTTAGATATATTGATGGTGCAATTACTTAATGTTTCTCTATAATTCTTCAAACCTGTCTATATCTGCGGTAGTTTATTTCAATATCCTTTGCAGAAACGGTACCCGAACCCGGCAAAGGAACTTCCAATCTTAAACAATACGTTTCTGAATACTGAAGTAATGTCTATTGATTATCTGAATAACACCGAGGGGCCTCCAGTTTTGGTAACTACTACGAAAGGAGAATTATTTAGCGCGGATCATGTTATTGTGACCGTTTCGTTAGGAGTATTAAAAGAAAAACACGCATCGCTCTTCATCCCGCCGCTGCCAGATTACAAAGTCGAAACTATAGAGGTAAGCAGCAATGCAATATTAAAATGAGATTATTCGTTAAAATGCGATTATTACAATATTTCAGAGTATCGGTTTCGGTAATGTTGCGAAAATTTATTTACTTTTTGAAACACCTTTCTGGAGTGTCCCGCCTGGTAGAAAAGAACTCTACTTTACTTTCGTGTGGAACGACGATGATAGAAAATTAATAGAGTCCGATGTAAGTAATCTCTACGTCTTTCTGTTTCTTTTTCATAAAATTATACCTTATCAATAAATAAAAATGTCGATTATAATTATTCATTCATTTAACTTTCTGCGTGAAGTTAATTTCTATATTTGGGAAAACTGAATATTTAATAAAAACGTTGATATTTCAGCCGGAGAAATCGTGGGTCCTAGGAATAACCGGAGCTTTTTCGGTAGAGTTCAAACCTCATGTATTAGAAGTGTGGGTCTCGAGTAAATTCGCAAAGCAAATGGAAAGCCTTCCCGAGGATGTAGTATTAAGGCACACACTAGAAACCCTTCGTCGATTTTTGGATAAGCAATATTACATATTCGATCCTATCAAAATGTTAAGAACACAGTGGCATTCTAACCCTCATTTCAGAGGTACTTATAGCTTCGCGAGTGTTGAAGCTCAAAAGCGAAAAGTGAGTCCAGAGTTACTGGAAAAACCCTTATCGCCGCACAGTTTGGTTAGTGAAAATAATTGATGTTTGAATTTTAAAATTTCACTTAACAATTGATAATGAATAATTATTTTTATTTTTCAGACCGTATTATTTGCTGGCGAAGCAACGGCTAAAGATAGGTATTCAACTGTGGACGGAGCCGTTGGATCGGGATGGAAAGCGGCAAACAGATTGCTAAATCATTATAGAAATATTTTACCCATTGCGTAAAATGAGAAGATTTTGCGAAAAATTACCGTTTAAAAGTTGATTTATCACGAAGCATTGATTTTTTTGAAAATTTCAGATTGGTTGACTTTTTTGTTTTTGGTACTTGAAGCGTCGAAGTTGTGATTTTATTCGAGACGTAGGGTAGAGCATCTTAATAATCTTCTTACATGACTTATCCTTAAGGTACTATAATCCGTTTGGAGGCAAATAATTCAGAGAAAAGATGAAGATGTAATTGAAAAATGATTAGCAGTAATCTTACCTTGACGTGTAAAGTTGACATCAATGCCGCCAATTATGAAGAGCAAATGAACAAATGAAATTATATTCTGATTTGTGATTCTAAAAATAGTTTTGCATTTTTTTGGCTGACGAATGGAGAATTTCATCTGACTAAATATATTATTGATTATTTTCTTGGTTCTTAATTCTTTCATCCCTATGGCATATAAAGATATGGACTATGCCATTGTATGCTTATTATTACTATTTGTAGATCTTTTTCAAATCATCCTCCACAATTTTAGTGGACGTAGATGTTAAATCGAAAGTAAAAATCTAACGAAAATTTTACAATGAACTAGTGTTTTCGTTATATGTATAAAGGGGGATCAAAAAACTATTTCTAAAAAAAATTCCTAGCATTTTTAATATCTATTTTTAAATTTTATGACTTTGTTGTTAGGGAGACAGAAAATAAAAAAATGAAAGAAAAACGATCGCGGTGAGTTTTTATATCTCAGTCATAAAAACTTGATGTTTGTAGAAAGAATAAAGATTTGTCTAAAATACGTTTTTATAATCAGTCGTATACTCAAATTAATCAATCTGAAATATTGAAATAATTTATATACCTACAGATAGGGTAAAACAATAATTTTGACTGTTTATATCTCAAACAAAGTCGCACGGATCTGATAATGTCAAGGGATTAAGGCCCCATGATAAATATTTTTGTATAACTCCAAATTTGAGGATGTACATATGCACATTACATATGCACATACTAATTTACGTTTACATAGATTTAAAATTATTCCTAAGAATAATTTTATCTAATTGAAAGTATAATACAGGTTCATTTGAAATTTTGTATTTTTGAAATCGGAATTTTTTGTTTTAAATTAATTACTATATCTTGAGGGAATCAAAGAATTAAATGTTTCTCTACAAGTTATAAAACATACCGAAATGATGTTTATAATGAATAAAATTATTGTAAACAAAATACATACAAATTAGATATAATTTTTTATCAAACCGATCCAAATTTACTGAGCCCAGATAAAAATCTCTAAGCTAATTTAATTTATGTTTAGATATTGAAGTTATAAAAAGTTGGCTTTTTGGAAAGCATTATTTTCGTTTTTTATTTGCGCTTAAATTCTTTCATTTGGATTTGCAAAATTTTATCATACATAAACATTGGATTTTTATTGTTTTGCAAAATGTTATCGTACATAAAAACATTGGATTTTTATTGATCATGATAACTAACAAAAATGACATATACGCCTACGGATTTAAACGCAAAGCTTCCTTTAGGAGGAAGTAAAAACAATGGTCTAATCCTTACTTCAGAAACACTTATATTTTCTAAGCGTTGAAGCAGAAAAACGAAATATTACTCCAGTATTATTGGAGAAACCGTTATTACTTCAAAACTTGGTCAGTAGTTGCTGATTAGATAATACTTTTAAATATTACAAAGATTCGGCTTGCTATGAACTGGAGGATGTTAAATGTTAAATTGTTTTTGTTTTTCAGAAAATTTTATTTGCTGGCGAAGCCATACGTCTACTGACTTCTCTTGTTGATGGAGCCATCGGTTCTGCTGGAATGCAGCTGAAAGACTGATTAAACATTACAAAAATAATAGAAAGTTTTTCTTTTTCTTTTATTTTTACACTATAAACTACAATTCATAAATATTTTAATAACCAAAATTACAACATATATCCAAAATGACCTATTTCACACTCATGCATGTCAATCAAATACGTTATTAGGATAAGCTGTATATTTTTAAAGTATTTTGTAAGATTTAAGATTAAATAAAATGTAAGACTTGTGATTAAAAAAATTTATATTTTCATTTGTCCTTTCCATTTCATAACTTAAATAATTTTAGATATTATTATTATCTACATATTCTAGTATCACGGATAACGTTTAAATTAGATATATATCATATATGCAATGGGCAACGAACGTGCGGTTAAACGTTTAGATTACAATGTGGCCGAGACAACGGAATTTTCGATACCGTTTATACAGCTGATAATGTATTATGGAGCTTTGTGTGAACATCAAATAAGAGCATAAATCTTATTAATCAGATTACTCAGGTCCGAATTCTGATCGATGATTCAACTGCACAAGTGCAGATTTATTGATCCAAGACCTAATTTCGTTTGACACTTTAAAATTTATTTGGTATACATTGTATCGACGATTTCGATTCCATTCTATTTATAAAATTCAACTAAAATTATGAAAAATTAATATTTTATTCAATCACCTATAACTTCACAATACAATATTACGGAGTATATATTCTAATCCTTTCTACTTAGCATCGATTTTTTAAGAATTATTTACTCTTTTAGCTGAAAAAAATTTTTATTCGTTTAAAAGTAGAATGTTAAACCGATTGGAGGTGGTTTCCTCCAAGTATAGTAACCTCTGCCCCGAGCACCTATGATGTGCGCGGATATATTTTTTGTTATATCAGTATTGTATCGTGTTCCGCGAGGTAGATGTGTATTACACGTATTCGAGCAGCCAACTTTTTAGAGGCTCGATACGATCTTAAAGTGCAAAATCAGAACACAATTAAATCACGTCGCCAATCCCGATGATGTGTCCAAAGAACATGAAGCCCGAGGAGCTTGCTAGGTATTATGCTTAGCCTCTGATGACTGGATAATGACTGAAAAATGGCCGTATAATGATCGAATAATGATCGGATGATGGTCCAATAATGGATGGGTATTAGATGAATAATGATTGGATAATGGTCCAATAATAGATAATTGATTTGAACCTTCGAGTTTGAGATCGAAATTCTTGAATTTTGAAATTGATGAGCGAGAAAACAGTTGCATATAGATATTTTTATTGTTTATTTATTATTCATTTTCACATTATTTTAGTTTTTGGGAATTAAGGGATTATATAAAAAACGTTAATGTTTCTGGAATTTTTACCAAAAAAAAATTTTTGAGCTTTGCCTTTCATAAACAAATACAAAATTTCGCCAATGTAGACTCGCTTATCTGCAAAAGTACATTAATATATTAAATTTTAATTATTGCTAAACGTTACGATGTACATCGATACTCAACGCTTGCATATAATTATCTTCTTCCAACAAATCTCATCCCAGATTTTTCCATTAATTTGCATTTGCAGCCATTCATACAATCAGATAGACCTCCTGCAAAATACATTATTCAGTCGCATCTCACCGGTCAATGAAGCTCTTATCTCTTTTACGCTCAATTAGACTAATTTATAATTAAGCTTACACATAGTGTATTGCAGATAAAAATTTCGTATAAATACTCGGAACTTTCACTGCAGTATCACAATCAGTCAGTAGTTCACAATCAGCAATAATCTCTTCCACGGTGCATCAACATGAACCGATTCTTGGCACTCTCCTTCCTGGCCCTTGCACTATTTGTGAGCGGCGATCTGTGCACTTTAGTGGAATCACAGGTAAGACTAGTAAAACTTGATTTTATTTTATAACATTTTCTTGTTAAATAAATTTTATGAATTTTATAGATATTATATTACAAAAAGATTCACCTATCAAAATTTTCGCACAGAAATTGGAAAAAAATTGCAAATAAGATGCAAAAAAATTCACAATTTACTAAATTTCTATTCAATTTGATCCCTTCGCAATGACTTGAAATTTACCGACGCCGATTGAAAAATATTCAAGCGAGAGAGAATAATTAAATCCCTATATTAGTTAGATTTTCGAATATTATTTATTTCTAGTCAATGACAGACATTAGATACAAGCTTTATATAGAACCTCCTTGCTCGTAACATCCTCCTGCCACAACGCAGCACCCCTGCTATTCCAGCAGCTCGTATGCATCTCTTCAATTGACGAACGCCATAATAGGCCTCGTGCTGTTTGGGCTAAATAGCTCTTCAACCCTTGACGTGCGGTCTGATCCTTTGAGGCGTACATTTTTTTTAACAGCGAGATTTTGTGAAAATTTTCAAAAATATTGACCGACGCGTAAAATAAAGCAGCAATTGACTGAAAATAATTACCTCGATTTTTCCAGGTCAAAGTGTACAAAGTCGAAGTCGACGAGGTGAACCCTGACTACGTCAAGAAGGACACCTTGGTGACCAAAGTCACCGAGAAGAACTCCACCTACAACAATGTAGCTTTCCACTGGGACCTCGTCGAAGACCTCCCCGAATTCGCCATGGTAAACTACCCCTTTTTGCCATTTAAATACACTATCGACACCATCTAACGTGCACACCTCTAAATTTCAGCTCCAAACTCAAGTGTTCGTGGCCGACGACGAGAACGGCAAGGGAGAGTACTTCATGGTGGGCCTCCACCTTCCGCTCTGCCAGAGCAGCATCAATCACGATCTCCTCCCCTACTACCTCCGTGCCAGCGCCGACGAATCTCTGATCAACAAGGCCGCCTGCATTAAGAAGGTACGTTTTTTGCAGGCGTTCCGTATCCTTGAAAGTATATACCTGAAATTTTCTCATTGACGTTTTGCTTTTTTTTTATTCGTTTTCAGGGAAGCTACGAGGTCGAGGATATGGGCCAGCTGAGATTCGAGCATCTGCTCCGCCAGTCCGACATCAAGGAGAAGTACTACAAGATCGTCTACAAGATCCACGCCGAGTACAAATATACATACCTCGCCTACACCGTTTACGCCAAGTGGGGATACCTGGAGAACTAAGCTGATGCCACTTTGTTTGTATCTACGGTTTTTTTTTATGAATAAAATCTAGTTGGAAAACTGTAATTTGCCTCGCACTCGTTTAACCTTTTTATCAATAATCTACCGTCATTTAGCGTTTGAAGGACAAATTACGTGACTCGTTTTTTGTTTGGGTCACCAGGAGTGTACAACAAAAAATCAGTACGCGGAGGTGGTACCTTTGCGAGCTAAAAAAAAAATCATAAAATTACAACATTTTTGGGAGAAAAAAGTGTAATTTAGAAATAAATCAAACTAAGAAAACACAAAGAAAACACAAAATAATAATTCTTCAGGTTCTTCTGGAACCTGAAAACTTATTATTATTAAAATCACCTTTTCAAGGAAAACGTGTAATTGAAATATTGCTAGATATTAAATGTAATTTGCTTGATGAAATGACGAGGACACCTCGGAATTGAAATAAAATTGCTTCTCCTTTGTAAGGACGCATTAAGTATTGAAAAAAGCCATTACACTTAATAGTAAAATTAAATTGTACTGTAATAATATTTCGTATAGTATGAACAGATAAGCGATTGCGCTCGCCGCTCCATTGGACATTTATCAATGAAAAAATTCTTTCACAATTATGTCCAGATAATGTAAAAAAATATTGCGCTACTTTCAACACTTCGGATATAGTTGAACTGTTTTGATTTGCGTTAAAAAATTCACAAAATTTAGTATTAACAGAAGAGTTCATTCTTGCGTTTCACTTTCACAGTGAAATACAAGAATGAACAATCTGCTGCTAGTTGATAACGTGACGCGAAATATAAGCAGAAAAAAGGTTGCTGACTAAATGTGTCTTATTAGTTTGATTTACAAAAATTTTCAGAGGATTTAAGAGGGATGTGAGAAATTGTAACAAAAACATGATATCGACGTAATCTAAGGTCGGTCACGTTCAGCGGACATTGCATTATTCTTCCGTGACCGTTGCGCTTGCGGCGTTGCGACCAAACTTAAATTCGCGACTCAACTTTCAGCAAGATCCCCAGAGAGAAAGTCTGGTCGCAGCTGCTGAAATGCGAGAGGAAATAAAGTGGACACCGTAAAATTTATAATAGAAAATATTCGACTAAATACTTCTAAATTTTACGTGCAATATATTTCAAACTTACAAAACAAAAAAAAAAATGATTTCTAAACAATGCATAATTGAATAGTATAATTAATCTAATAGTCTTTTTAAAACTGAAATCTTTTTATTAAACATATGCACATACTTATTTTTAACTTCTGTTACTCGCTATTAAAATGATAAATAACGAAGAAAAAAATTTAAATTACATATCATTAAAGCATTTTCAGCGCTGCAAAGAACTCGTAGGAAAAAGAGAAAAAAAAACAGTATATCAGCCCTGCAAATTACTGGAAAAAAAAATGGAACAAGATAAAGTGCGAACAATAACAGAGGCGCAAAAAAAAAGCAGAAAAGGCGCGAAAGAAGAAGAAGCAGCAGCAGCAGGCAGCAGCGCGGGAAGAAAAGAGCATAGAAGAAAGAGACGTCGTGTCGCGCTTATATTCTTTAAAGCCTTCATGCAATTTTTCGGAAGAGATATTTCATCTTGTAATGCAGTTCTCGCATTCGTGCACTTCCCCCTCCCCCCCTCTCTCTCTCGTAAGAGAGGCAAAGAGAAAGAGAGGGAGAACAAAGCGGGCGAAGTCGAATAATGAAATTTTAATCTCGTACGCGCAGACAGACGCTGCAGTGCGCTTTATCTCCTCCCGCCTTTTTTTTGCGCGCGCGAGCGCACATTGTTTCCTTTTCCCGCGCGCGGCTAATTTTTCAATCTCCTTTCCGGGAGGCAGCCGTTCGCGAGGGCGACGAAACTTTGATTTTCAAGGCGAAGCCTCTCATAGGATGCCAACGACTAAATCGCCGCATTATTGCCGAGGTGATTAATAAAAGCTCGAAAGCAAGAAGCCGCGACGAGCCGGCCGACAGTAATCACACGATGACCGAACTCTCGCTCTCCTCTCCGCCACAGCGGCGCGTGTGTATCATCTCCCCCTTTTAGCCGAAAAAAAAAAAGAGAACCGCATTTATACGTCGAGGAACGGCCCCCGACGGCGCACAATGACGATGTTTCGCGCTGAAAGCCGCGCGCGCGCGGATGGTGAAATAAAAAAAAGAGAGAAGAAAAAATCGACGATCGCAAAATTTTGCGTTCGCTCCCCCATTTTTTTCTCTCTCTCGCCCCGCGCGCATTATATACCTCCCACAAAAGCGATCGCACAAATTTCATATTAAAAAAGGCATAACTGGAGCGCGGCTATTCAGGAGGGAGGCGCGAGCACATCGCGGCTTTTTTTTTCGAATTTACGCGCTGCGGCCGCCGACGGGCTGCTGCGTGTGTGTGTGCACGCGATAGACATCACTTTTGCAAATTAGTTGATTGAATGCGCGCTGGTGTGCGTCGTCGCGCGGGCGCTTTTTTCCCGCGGAAATGGAATTAAAAGCACTGTGTTTTTTTTTTTTCTTTTTTCGGGGACTTTTATCTTGCATTATGACTGCCTCTTCTATTCAATGAGAAAAAAATTAGTTCCCCTGTCCCATTGTGCGTCGGAAAAAGCATGCATGATTTTTATATACGAGTTTGCGCTTACTTTTTTTTTCGTTGCTTAATAATAACGTATGTACATCAGAAATAGAAAATAATAAGCATTGAAAATGTTTGTCTTTTTTATCCCAAGAAAATCTGTTATCTGAAAACTGATTGTAGGTACATTGCGAATTCATTGAAAAATATAATAAATAATCCCCTCCGAGCGCATTCGGGAGCTCAATGCAGAAATCTAGCTTAGAAAACTCCTCCGCGGATAATATAGTACATCGAACGCCAAGCAAAGCCAACGAGATATACAACTCCGCGGGAAATCCAATCCTCCAACATATCGCATTGAATAAAGGCGAGAGCGAGGCAAAAGCGAGGCAGGCACCTCTACCTCGCAGCCGCACATAATAATCCCTCCCTCCGCAAATCTTAGGCCCCCCATATCTTACGCTTACGCGTATACACGTCGAGTCTGCAACAATATATACATCGCCGGCCGGATTTCTTCGCGAAGCTTATACATACGTAGCGGCCCGACGCGCCGCGCGGAGCTAACTCGTAATGCAATCTGTTAATGGGGGCAGGAAGCGTTGCCGGTCCGCGCGCGCGACCCCCTTTTTTTCTTTTAGCCCTCGGTCGGCCTTGGCTGCGATGCGCGCAGCTTCGGCTTTTTTAATCTCGTTCGCGAGAGAGAGAGAGGAGAGCGCGGTTTTGGGAGGTACAAAGGGTCGAGGAGGAGATGTTAGGAGGTTTTCTCGGGGTGCCCTTTTGCGTAACTGACGTTGTATTATTTTGGGAATTATTAACGGATTAAACGATTGGCGGATGGTGTTTTAAAGCAATAAATTATCTTGTTATGCATCTTTGGTGCGTTTAATGCTACTGGTAGTAAGAAATTAGATAAATTGTGAGATAACGGTTTATTAAAAACTTTTTTGGGTATCTGTAATGCGTAGAATATTAAAATCTAGCAATATTTTTCGTAACACCTTTTTTTTAATTCTGTATTTAGTTTGACGAGTATAACATTGTATAAAAAAATATCAGTTGTAATTGTAAATTGATCAACAAGATTAAATTTGAATAAAAATAGGCGGTATTTTTAAAGAAATCATGCGGGCACACAACAATAAAACGAAATATAACAGTGGTTTCCAAAAATTATTTTTTATTATTCTATAATTTACAGCATTTTGATTACGATGCTATTTGACGTAAAATATAAAAAATATTTAAATCTCTTCGAGCAGAGAGCTTTCGCGTTCTCGAAGCAACAGAATACCGATGAAATATACTGTCCACGTCGATTATCGACCGAATATTTCATCCAGAGTTCTGTACAAGACAGTTTGATGGCGCCATCAGCTGACTTTCCCAGCGAATGCAGCCCTACATTACCGCAGAGTCTCGTCGTCGTAGACTTTACTAGTACAAAATTCAAGTGTTTAAAAAATAACATGGCCAGTCTTAACAAAGTAACTTATACAAAATAATTATCTGCACGGTCACGATTAAAAATATCCTATATGTAAAAACAATCTAATTACTTCAAAAACTTGTTTATGATATTCTCGACAAACCATTCGTCGGTAAACTGCAGGTGGTTGGCGTTGAGAGAAAGGAAGTGCAGCTTGCCAGCAGCGTCCATCTCCTTGAGGCCCAGCCGGTCCTGGAATTTCAAGTTTTACCGTAAAGCAATCAAGCGAAAGATTATGCAAAAAAAAAAAAAAAAAAATCAATATGCGCCTACCTCGGTGAAGAGCGCCGATTCCTGCAAACTTTCCGTCTCGACGGCCTGTCCTGGCCTGTAAAAGCCGAACCACTCGGAAATCGCTGGCTCCACCATCGAGTCTTGTTCGAATTTTACAAGGATAAAGTTTTGGAGCTTCTTCAAGTTCGTTTTGTAGGTCTGGAAGTAAAAGGGGATTTGTTACTTTTTTTCATTTAATGGAGATAAAAAATTCTAGTTAAAAGGTTTTTTGGAACTGTTTAAAAATTTATTTTCAATTCGTTAGTTAATACTTTTGTACGAAACAAACAGCTCGGAATGATGTATTAAAACTTTTTAAATAAGATGTAGAAAACTCTTTAGTCATTGGAGATTTCGCCGACTCCAGATAATCGAGTTATCGGTACTAACGATAAGTTAACATAAGAATATTAATTACCTCGTTAATTTGCAATTCATTGTTGATGTCGGCTAGAAAGACGCTATTTTTCTTATACTCATCTTCCTTAAGTGGATCGTGCCAGTACTCCGCCTGGACTAACTTGTGTTGAATGTATCTAAATGAATAAATAATAATTTATGAACCACTCAATTCAATTCTATTCTCTGTAGTAAAATAAGCCCGATTTGCATTTCATTTTCAGAGGACGCTTTTCCGAGAGTGGAATTTGTCGACTTCGTTAGTCGCTATAAATATTTTCGTTACCGGCGAAGAGTAACAAGTAGATTAGCTTACTTGGAATAAGCCGCGTAGTGCAAAACTTCTCGCATGTAATTGCAAAGGTAGTGCTTCAGCGAGGCGCAATTCGGCAGTCCGTAGACTCCCTGATGCTGACCGCCGAGCGATATCAAATTTCTCATCGGCGGATTCGGACACCTTTGAGCCACCGCTCGCCTGAAAAGAATTGCGAACAATATTATTTCGGAAACTTGCAAAAATTACTTCACCGCGGAAACAATTCAATTGAAATAAAAAATAAGGCCAACTCACAAAAATTGTCCTCCCTGGGAGAAACCGATGGCATTGTACCCATCCTTCAGAGCGTCGTCCTGCGCCAATTCCCGGCAGACCTGCTCGACTTGCTCGTTAACATTCTTGAAGTAGCTATTCTCCACGTCCTAAACGAAACGGTCGCACTCGTTAAAAATGTAAGCTTTTATTTTAGCATGATAATAGACACACGGCTTGCGCACCTCGATGTCGTTATTTCCAATTCTAATGCTCTTCACGTACACCCCGGGAATATGCTCCTCCAAGATCGTCTTTATCTGCCCGAGACTGAAGGAGAAGCAGCAACTGTCACCTGTTCCATTAGCATTGTTTACACTTTTGCAATTCGAGTGCCGGGCGCCGCGCCCGGAATCACACGCGTATACATGTAATAAGCGCTCCTTACGCAAGTGCGTAACATGGTATCATTACTTAATAAAGTGCGCGAAAGCTGGATCATTGCTCCGGGAGCAATTTTGCGTTATATATGCGATTAAAACTAGAAACTATATAACACTCACCCATTCCATGCCAGAGGACGACGGGGGTCGTCGTCGTCGAATTTTCAGCCCTCGCCGAGAGAAGCGAGAGCAGCAGGACGAACGTTAGAGGCTTGACCCGGTACATTTTTAAAGGGTAATGCCCCGGTACAATAACAGACCAGTGGAGTTTTATGTCTCTGTCTTTGTCGGCCGCGCGGATTTCCGTCTCGTGGACTGACTTTCTCGTTGTTTGTTGTCGAGCAGACGTCGCAGAGGCGATAACGTCGACATCCGTGGGACGGAGGAAGAACCTGCAGCCCTCCGCTGATTACGTGCTCTCTTTATTTTTTGCTATCGATAAGGAAGGCTGTGCGTTTTCTGGATATTGATTTTTAATTAGATTTTCAAGTGACTTGATAATTTTACTTTCGAGGTGGGAACAGAGGATTTGATTTGAGAAATTAATAGTTAAATAATTAATCTCGGTTATTCAGGAATTATAATAATGTTTGCAAAAAAAGATTCTCAATTTTTCAAAGGTAAATTCGACAATTATTTATTAGCAAAAATAAAAATACAAAGTATTTGCGCTCATCGTTTGAAGTAAAAGTTACAATATTTCTATCGCACTCGTGTTTGTTTTTTTCTTTTATCGAACATCATTTTCCCTAAATTCTAGTCACTTCCGTCGGCTTGAAAAGGCACTTAAATTAGTACATAAAACGTCGGCGATTCGACACGTTAAAAATGCGCGCTCGCACATTCGCTCGCAAAATCACAATTCCGCTTCCTAGAAGCGATTACGAGAGCCTTGCATCGCCGCCTCGGCTCCTTGTCTAAATTAGTTTATAACACGAACTATTTGCACATCGCGCTCAATTAAACCTAATCGGCCAAGTAAATCTACTCGCGCTCGCCTGCGAAAACTGAGATTTCAAAATTGTGTCGCTCGCGGACTAGTTATTTTTTTTTCCATTTTTTTTTTCATTCTTTTCTTCGCAATCAACGATATTTACATTCTCGTCATATATATCTCTCACGCGCAACTAATTCAAACGGAAATAAGCTTTCAGTCTTACGTTCGTTATAATTGATTGCTTTTGATTTTCGCACGCACTCACTCTCTGCATTCAAGTTTTAAGTCTTGCTTAATCCCTAACGAACTCGATTGTCAACGAAGCGGCGAGGATCTTACATATTAGAACGACCCTTAAAAATACTTCAAGGGTGTGTATATATATATATCGACATTTCCTTTCTATAAAAGAACTACAATCCATCACAGTAGACAATTGTGCACAAGCGCATTTAAACCAATATTTCTCCAGTTCCTCGTTCATTCGAAATGGCGCGCACACCACTTCGAATAAAGAGCGTTAAACTCGGCAAATTTCAGCCTCGAATCATCGCGATGCAGAGAATTCTTTTACGTAAGGATATATAACGGCTGCGATCTCAAGAGACTCCGAAGCCCGACGTTCCTCCTGCTCGGATTACAATTAAGTACAAAGTGATCCCCGAAGAGAAACGGGCGTCTTGGTTTAATTGTGAGAACGGCAGATATCAGAGTCAAGAGAGCGCCTCGGAGTCGTCGAGAGATATATATCGCAGTGTGTTGGGCCTCGCCGCCGCCGGGGTGGGTTAGGCTGCAGCGCCGACGGCCCTGAGCGGTAGTCAAACGATGCGGTGGAGGTCGCCGGAGTAGCGCCTCTGCAGGCTGTGGTGTCGGTGGTGCGGGTGGCAGATTATGTCCATGTTGTTGAGGTCGTTGAGCCGCTTCTCCAGTCGCAGGTGATTAAGGAAGCGGTCCTTTTTCGAGCGGGTGAAGTGGCCGCGGCCGACCGTCAGGCGGAAGGCTGCCTCCTCCTCCGCGGTCACGCCCAGCTTCGTGCTGCTCTCCTCGTTGTTGCTCACGTTCTCGCTGACTCGCAGCTCCGTCTCCGAATCCGAGTCTGGAGGCATTGAAATTATGTACCGTTATACGATCGTTCGGAGCTCTATAAAGGGCTAAACAATCTCTCGCGCGAACTTACCGGAATTCGAGCAGGAGTCGGAGGAGCAGCCGGAGGACGAGGTGAGGTCCCACATCCTGAAGTCTTGTACCCTGAGGGGATTTGGCTTGGGGGCGGCGACGATGACGGCTCCCTTCGCTTTGCTGCGAATAATCAGAGCGGCGTCGAAGCTCGAGGGTCGCGTCTTGTACCTTAGCTGCATGGCCCGCCTGTTGCGGTTCTCCTGGTGCTGCGAATTGTTGTTCTCCGGCGATCTGAAAAACGAGCGAAGGTCAGGGCTTTGGTTTATATATCGTTTCGCGAGAGAGTAACGACGAGCGAAATGCCTTTCGAAGTCTATTTTTAGCTCGGCTCCTCGTAAGTCACGAGAGGATCGCTTTTCTAAACGCGTTAAAAACTGGCTTTTAAACGCAATTACGAGCTAATTTACGAGGCCTGCTTACACACACACAGAGCATACAGATGCACGGACGAGTAAAGGTCTAAAAAGTTAAAGTTCAGCGCTCCCTGTAATGCGTTAGAAAAATTAAAAGCAATTTGGCTGAGTAAAGCAGCCGTATCCGGATTAGCTATTACAATGTGTGCGGTTAATTTCTCGGCTGTCCGGGAGGCCGGACGATTTTGGATGTGGCTCGAGTCGAGCGATGCACTCGAACGACGAGGGCTCTTATTTCTGAAGCCGACGATATTCGACACGGAGAACTATCTTAATTTGTGGTTTTTTGGCATTTTTATAAAAAAAAGCTGTAGATGTTGAATTCGAATTTTAAGAAGATAAATTTAATTATTTTACTCGGCCTATCTTTATTAAATGAATGCATTGTAATCAAGAATTTATACTGATATCAGGCTGCAATTATTCATGATAAAGCACTTCTATAATGAATGACGGATAACAAATTCAACACTCTCTACATTCCGTGCTTATTTCGAAAAAAAATTAACAGAATTAGACTCTATTAGTCATCTATTCTATTATAAAATATTCATTATAAACGTTAATATTAAATAAATTCTATATAATTAACTATTTACAAAAACTATCATTTAACTTTTATTATCCATCCAACACCCTTTACAACAGTAATCATTGAAATTAACCGAAATAATTACATCTGCGAAGCCAAAAAAAAAACGGATTTGCATAAAGAATTATCCGCCGACCAGCAAAGCCCACACACCCAGAGCATCCGCCACACGTTCCCCGAGATAAATAAGTCGCGAAAAAAGTCTAGCGGTCCGCGCTCGCGAAGCAAATAAAGACACACGCCGCCGCGGCGAGAAAGTGAGAGTCGAGCGGCGGCGGGGGCTCGAAGGCGGAGCGGAGCGAAAAACTTGGCAGCGGCCGATATTTAACGCCCGATAAATAAAAAGAGCCGCGCAAAGCTGTCCGCCGAGCGGGATGGCTGCGGCGTGACGTCACTCTGACGCGAGAACTCGCTCTTTTTGGCGATCGAACGCGCGCGCGAAAAATTCAAAATTCGGCCCAGCACACCGAGTTGGAGAGCGCGGAAAATTTTCGTAGCGTCGTAAATTCGGGCTGAATATTGCGAGGCTTTGCTGCTTCGGCGCGCCGTTTATTTTTATTCAATTTATCGTTCCGAAGGATAAGTGCGCGTGTGTTTATGAATTACGTCGTTGTAAATTGACAGCCGAGAAGTAAACTCGCGTATTTTCGTTTCAAGGATCTTAAAACAACGGTTAACGTTGCGAACTGTAAAATCTGCTTGTACGCGCAGTCGTAGTAAAAAGTGAACTGCACATTTCCGAGATTTAATAAACTCGCGCGGTCGAAATTATTCCGGCAAAGTTAGTTTGCAATTTCGACCAGATATTTAAGGTCCTAAATCGGCGAACGGAATATCTTTTAATAATTTTCGCTTTATTTATCCGCGCTCGAACCAGTCGCGATTGCGCAAGAGACGCCAAAAGGAACTTCCAAAATAAAACAAACGCAGCTCCGCGCGTTTATAGCCCACTCGACAATGTTGCGCGGGAGGACTCGAGGCAATCCCGATCAATTATTGCCTGCCCGCGAGAAGCTAAAATACTTGAATCCTCGCCAAAACGCGGCCGCTGAAGAAAACGCTCGACCCCTTGGAAAAGCAGGCGCCTCGATTCTTCGAGCCGCGAAAATAGGCGGCCAGACATCACACTCACTTGCTGGCCAAGGTGGGCGGCGAGCTCGCCGACTTGGCGCCGCGGGACTCAGGTGAGAACGCCGACGAGTCCGACTGCTGGTGCTGCTGCTGCTTCGACGTGACGACCAGGGCGTTCGAGGAGACCGCCGAGAGCTCGGACGGGGTCTGGGGCGGACCGGTGCTGCGCTCCTCGTACTCGATGCTGTTGGAAGAGAGGAGGAGGTTAATGGATAGTTTTTTTTTATCGTTGCGATTAATAATAATAATTGTTGAAAGTGGAATTGAATATTTTGAATAATTCTACACTGAGAGAAAAAAATTGCAATGTAGTCTTGTAAAAATTACTATACTGTTTATGAAAGCCACCGTAGACTGTCGAAACCAAAAATTATCATGCTTTGTAAAAAATTTTACTATACTGCTTGGCAAATTTTACAATATTTTCTCAGTGAAATTTCCTTATAAAGTATAGTAATTTTTTCAGTTTCGACAGTCTGCGGTGGCTTTACACAGATAATATCATAATTTTTATTAAATCTTTTCTCTCAGCGATGCGCAAGGCGTTTTTAATTTATATCTATAGTGTCATGTACGCGGGCTCGGGTGACCAAAACTGCGGACTCGCACAGACACCCGACGCCCTGCATCCGCGATTGCACGCGGCGGCAACGAATATCCTGGGAAGAATTCTTCCCCCGTCGCGGATTCTTGCGACGGATCGTTAAGACATGTCGGGTTTCTAAAAGTTTTTTGGCGTTGAAAATAAGCTCGAGTTAAGTAACGCTTTTTTCCCAACGAAATTCGATAAAAATAATTGTAAAAACTAGTTATGTGAGATAAAAAAAAAAGTACGGTGGCCAACTAACCGAAGGTCTCATTGAACGTAAGCCACGGGAAATGAATTGATTTTCCGAGGAGCGATTATACACGAGGCCTCGATCAAAGCTCCTCCCCAAACTACATAAGCCGTCGGACAAACGAGCCGAAAAACTTGCGAGGATGACGACGACAGAGTTAGTCTCGGCGACGCCGCCGGTACATTAACCCAGATATCCGCCGCCGGGTGCAGCCGAAATCGGCTTCGAGATGCGCGACGTGTTATAATTCCCTCGGATGCCAGAGCCACTTTACTGGCAGACGGCGGCGACGACGACCGACACCCGGGGGCCGAATATTCAGCCTCTCGGGCCAATGTATCGAATCAGCGGCTAAGTGACTCGATTAGCCGCTCATTAGCCGCCGGAGAGGCCCGACTTGCGGGAGAGAGATGGATTTTGAGGCGGAGGCGTGGCCGGGGTAAAGGGCTTTTGCTGACGCTTATCGGACGAGATAAGGGGATTTATATAGAGATACCGAGCGATAAGCTCGAATTCGATTCGTTTCCTTTTGCTGGAAGTAGAGATTCGTGCATACGTGCAGTTAGCTATTGTTTAAATTTCAATGATGATAATTTAATGAAACTGACACTTTTACCGTAACGAAATATCGACCTAATATTCACGTAAAAACTTTTCAATTAAAAATCTCAACTTTTACCGAAACGAAGCTATACAATCTTTCAAAAGCCCTTCAACAAATTCGCTCGAGTCTTCCGCGTACAATTTCGAGGCCCGCAATCATCAGCACACACCAATCCAGCGGCGCGTTTCCGAGGCGCACCGGTTCTCAACGCACTCGGAAGCGCGCGCCGAGCTGCAGCAGCAGCAGCAGCCACGGAGAGGTCGACGGCTGACCTTAGCTCCGATAACTGGCCGAGGCTGTGCGAACCTCGGCGGGGGGAGAGAGGACACTTCTTTCTCGAAAGGCGCTCTCCTTGAGAGCGGCGGAGGAGAGCAGATTCGGATGTGTGCGCGACGACCTCCGACCCCCCCGAGTTTGGCCTTTTTTTTCTCTCTCGTCTTTTCCCAGCTGCGACGGCAAGGTGGATTATATTGCCGAGGCCGCGCGGAGTCGACTGCTTCCGGGGGAATTTAAATGTCAAACGCTTCAATGGGGGAACGCCGCCTTTATATATCTTGCCGTTGAGCGGTGCTACGTTAATGGTTATATATACCCGGTTAAGTTGTTAATCTTGTTATTGAATTGATTTATTATTTATTGTCCGAGTAGAGTTTTGAAAATTTATAAAAAAAAATTGTTTTTTTTTTCATCGCGTTTGCAGTAACCGACGAGATTTCTCGTCGACTATTTGCCTATATACAAGAGGCTGGGAAATTACATAATTACCCGCATTAACAGCGCACGAAACGCGTCGTGACTCAGAGCCGAGGAATTCAACGTCCAGCTTTTAGTTTTATATTACTCCTCGGCCGGCAGCCGCGCCGACTCGCCACACGACACATATAATATTCGCTCTCCCCGATGACTTCGCGACGCGATATTTTACTCCAGTTGTTCATCCCGCCGCGCCGTTCCAAACGAATTCCTCTCAAGCATTCCAGCGCGCAATGTATATAACGAGGCAATAAAACGTCGCCGCTTATCGACCATTAATTCTCGGCAGGAATCGTTCCGGCGCGCTTTTCGAAAAAAATTCTTCGCGCTCGAATTCAAAATTAGAATCGTTACGAGATCCGACGATGAAGCCTCCCCCCCGGTTGAACACACAGTCGAAAAGACCGAAGACACTTCCTCTCGAAATACACCTCTCTCGCCGCCTATATACACCGTCGCTCTCTCAATGAGCCCGTAACTCGCGCGAGAGCGATTTTACACTTGAAAGTCCGCGTGCACCGAGCGGCGAGGCGGTCGAGGCTGCGGCGGCGGCGGCCGACGACGACGACGAGAGCTCGTTGTTGCGTCCAGACGATTGTGCTGGGTGTTTCGCAACGTCGCGCCGCCGCCGCCGCGTTTTTCCCCGATTAATTATTCGAGCGGCGTTCCAGCGCGCGCCGAGAGTTTCCCAACGAGAGGAGCGACGAAGGAGGACGAGGCGCTCTCTTCGCTTTTCTCAATGAACGCAAGCGTTTTGCAAGCCCGGCGCGACGCGACGCGACGACGCGCTTCTCTCGCCGAGCGATTTGCGCGGCCTGGAAAGGGAGATTGGCGAGTTTTGAATTTCGATCGTTCGGCCCCATTAAGGTGCATTATGGACTTGCGTCACGAGATTGCGGCGGCGGCGGCGTTGTTTTGCAGCGAGCGAAGTCGCTTTGAATTCGTATACCCGATAAGCGACGGAGCTTATACTTCGCTCTCTCGCGGGGGAATAACAATTTTTTCTTCTATTTTTACCGTTGAGCGCTCGGATTCGCGAGCTTTTTATAGACCGCCGAGCAATATAAATCAGCGCGCAATTAGTAATACAGTATACCCAGTAATAACGTAAACGCAAACAGTGTCGGAGATATTCCCAGAAGAGATAAACCTCGGAAAGCTCTCGTTACACTCGTCCGAGCCTCTTGCCTCTCTCGCGGACGCCTCTGCCGAAGCTCGAAAATCGCGAGCGGCGCTTTCTCCGCTTTTTCAAAAACGCCGCAATTTCTCTCCGCGCTCTATCTCTCCTTCTTTCTCCGCGCGGAGAGAGTGAAAGTCCCCGCGGAGGAGCGGACCGCGAGTCGGACAAGTATGCGTTTCCGCGGTGTGCGGCTGGGCGTCGCGCCGCGATCAACCTCGATGTGTGCGTACGCACTTTCAGGGCTGCCGACTGCTGACGAATGAGTCAGCGGCGGATTGTGTTTACCGGCGGGGCTCTCTCTCTCTCTCTCTCTCCTTTTTCTCGTGCACTTTTTCCGCGGCGACGAAGAAGCTTTGTCGCGCCGCCGACTGAATTTCAATTTCGGCGGCTAACGAAACGGGGTAAGGAGGATGAGGTTTGAGGAGGAAAAGTACTAAGAGGAAGTTGGGAAGCTTGTTCTAGCGACGGAGAAGGAGATTCCCAGACGGAAAATAGTTTCTCCTTGAAGCAGGTGTCCGGGAAGCAAAACTGTCCAAGTAGCTTTTATTTATTTATCGTCGATATTTATTAATTTAAATTTGAAAATAAATATTAAAATGATTAATTGCAAACTAGTGTAGGTATATAGAAACTTTTGTCAAACCGCTTTTACCCGCATAATGAAAAAATGAGTATTCAGTGACCTGAAATTAATAATTACTGCCTCTCCGACGGTTCCAAAGATAAACGAGACTTTCACCATAATTAACTGCAAATACCAATCGAATTGAATAAAACTCGGGACAAGTATAAAAGAAAACAATGAACCGCCAAAAAAAAAAAAAAAAACACAGAAAAAGTTCCCAAGTAAATTAATCAAATCCAGCAATCATTCCCCACGCTTCGCTTCGCTAAACCAATAGACGGAAAAACGTGTCCGGCGCCCGTCAATTACCCCGGACACGATACACATCGGGGCCGCGAGAGAGAGAGAGAGAGAGAGAGAGGGAGAGAGATCGCGTGCAATTATCGCGGCGCTCGCTCGGCAATCCGAAAGGAGAGGAATATTATCGAGGCATGTTTCCCGCATCGATCCGCCGACGCGTCGTAATCGCTGAGATAACAGAGAGGCCCTCGTCATCGCCGAGGAGAGCCAATGTATATACTCACGGCTCTCTGTTTGTCCTCGCGACGTATAAATCCCCGAGTTTCGGGGATCGGGGAGTTTTGCGCTGCGCCGAGAGAGCGGCTGAATAGGCCGGCTTTTACTCTTGCGCTTTGCGCGAATAATTGCGCGCGAACTCGATTTACGTCGGTTGGCGTAGCGAAGTTTTGTTTATCGAAAGCCATTAAGTCGCGCGCTGAAAACAAAGTTTTATTTTCAATGCGCGCAAAACGCGTTTTTTTCCTCGTAGAAGAAGTTGTAGAAATTATCGTAGCGACCGTTTCGATTGTGCGCTCCATAAATTATTGTAATTTCAACAGGTGTTACCCGGCGATATACTCACAGTTTAAACAGTCGATAGATCAATAAAGAACCCATCTATTCATATCCCGAAGATTTTTCTAAATACCCCGCCGCCGTCCTCGACGCCTAAAGAAGCAGAAGACGAATCGATTATATATAAAAGAGGAGCTGCTCCTTAGCCGCGAATTCCGCGACGCGAAAAAAGGGGAGAGAGAGCCGCGTCGAAACGCCCGGCGCTCTTGTTTATAAATACGTAATGAGAGGCGATAAAACGCCGCGAGTCTCCGGCTCTCCGCGCAAAGCAGACTTGTACACTTGGCGATGATTAATCGCGGCCGTGACTCATCGGAATCGCGAGGCCCTGCCTCGAGACCCGCGACGTCGCTCTCTGCACTTTCGACCGGCCGTTTGAGCTTTCTAATTTCAAAAACTCGTTCTCCGCGATTTTTCGGATATACAAATGAAGGTTTATCGGAATGATTTCGGCGCGCGTTGCCGTTTAGGAGTATACAAAAGAGTCTTGCGCCAACAAAGCGGACGAAACGTCCAACCTTTCATTAAATATTGACGAAGCCGAGGCGTTTAATCGCGCGGCGAAACTAGAACGAGCGCGCGACGGATTAAGAAATAATCCGCGCATTTTCTCGTAAACATTTATATTATACCGCTCGAAAACGTAACCGCGCATTACGCATTTTATAAAAGTATTTCGTCGTTCCCCGAGGCGCTCGAAAAATATTGCGAGCCTTGAGAGCCTAATGCGCCATTGTGCGCCGCGAGCACAATTTCAGATAAGAAAAATAACCGTGCGAACGGCTGTTTAGTGTGTTTTCTAAGAAAGCCGGGTTACCTTATCGGCGCCGGCCCCCCGAATTCTCGAGATAGTCATCCGTTTTATCGATCGTTATATTGTATTGCTCAATTTTTTGGGCTCTGTTGTTCGTCGGCTTTGTGTTATTGTGGATTTCCCGAAAAAAGGAATCTGACTAATTTTGTATTTTAAGCCGAAACGTTGATACGAGGAAGCGGTATCTTGGGCGTTAAGATTAAGAAAATTCCAGAGTCCGAATAAATAATTTTTCGGGCTACGAGCAATCTGAAGCTTCTGCGGACGAGAATCTTCGCCGCGCTGAGAGAAGATATATTATATAGTAAAAATTGCAAATGTGCCTTGTAAAAATTGCCATACTGCCTGGTAAAGCCGCCCGATTGTCAGAACCAACAAAATCACCGTAATTTGTAAGAAATTTTACTATACCGTTTGGTAAATTTTACAATATTTCCTCTATATACTATGGTAATTTTTTTGGTTTTGACAGTCCGCGGTGTCTTTACTAAACAGTACGGCAATTTTTACCACATCCGTTCTCTCAATGCATACACGTTTAACACCACACCCAAGACAGCCTAAAGCATTAAAAAAATTCTCTCCGAGCGCCGCGCGATTCAACCCAGTCTCCGCCGCAACCACTCCGCGGACATCCAGCCACCCACTCGGACGTGCATACCTGCACGGCACACAGCACAGCCGAAATCGCGCGTGTCGAAAATAGACACCGCGCGCACACCGGGTGCACGTGCGCGATCCGTGACACACCGGCAGAGTCGATCGGGGGGCCATCACTAAAAATATATGGATCGGCGCCTCCGAGAGACTCGATGGATCTCGTTACCTAAGCCCCCGCTTTCGGATTAGGATTTTTTCCTCTATCTCGGGCTTATCGGCGAGGCGCGAGATAGTCTAAGACTTTCTACAAATAGTATATACTGCGCTGCTTGCTTTGCCGATAGAGAGCTGCCAAGGTTGAGGAGAGCGTTAGCTTGTTTCCAATTCTGCGGCTCGACGAATTGATTAGCAGTGCGCGTTTTAAATTCAGGAAAATTTTGGAAAAAATACTCGTCTTTCCCATAATGCTGCCACGTCCGAAAATAAAGACAAAAACGATAAAGAAGACCGTCGTCGCGGGGAATAAAAATCGAATTTCGACTCCCGAAAAAGGCGCGCGTCACGGGCATTGAAAAGGCTGCGCGCGAACAAAAAAAAAAAAAAAAAAAAAAAAAAAAACGGAAGGCTGCGTGATCGGAGTTCATTCGCACGAGACTCGCGGCAGCGGAGAGAGAGAGAGAAAGATCGAAGTGACCTTCGCGAAAATCCTTCGTACCGCCGCGTATATGTACCTGTAATTTCGCATTTTTCGCAAGCAGCGACGCGCCTCTTTTTTTTCGAACGGCCGCAAAGTCGATCGAACGTATATTGTTATTTGTCGATTCCGTGCAAATTCTGGCGAGTCTCTCGAATTATAAAGTTTTTAATTATTCTACATTGTAAAAGAGCAAACTAATCTCGGTCAACAAGTAATTATCAACAAACGTATTTTTAAGCGTTTCAGACCGATAAAGTTACAGCGCGTTTTGTGGACACTCGAACTATCCGACGACGTTCGAGCAGGAAAAATAACTTTCGTTATTACACTTAGCTCAAAAGTACAAACAACAATTTGTCCGCGTTACGCAATCCCATGTAAATAACGGCGCTGGCGATTAGCGCCTTTTCCTCCAAAACAATTTTCTCCCGACTTACGTAAACGAGCTCGAGGTCCAAATCTCGGTGTAGCTGTCTTTTGCCGGCCAGCAGATTGGCGTATCAAGCCGCCGAGCGACTCGTTAAAAGTATACCGAGCCCCGACAGACGAACTCGAGACGAAAAAAAAAAAAAAAAACAAAGCGGCCGCGCGAAAATACGCGGAAGTCCGGGCCGATTTTTTCGGGCGAAGAGAACGCAGCATCGGTCTCCCGTCGCGGTGCTTGAACGTTTCGCCGTTCGTTCTCGCGCAACGGCTGGAACGACGTCGATTTTGCGTTGGCATTATTTTGCCCGGGATAATTTATGCGTAATAATGTTGATATCGTCGGCTGGAGAAATAAATTAGCCGTAGGTGTACACCGGCAGCCTTGCCCACTTGCATGCACTTATATCCGTTGCTCGAAGCGCGGAGTATAAGTCAGCCTCGTTATTATGCATTATTATATTCGATTTGTCACGAGGAGCGTTTAATCATTTAACACTTTACAAGGGTAATTAATGGTCGCAGCCGTTTTCCTACCGAACTCGTTAATGCGTTTTAAATGAAAGGTTTTTTATTAAAACGAAGCTCGTCGGCGGAAAAACTTTATGAATTTAGTCATTAACGAGAAAACGGTGAATCGTAACACTGTAACTTTACAGGCTGCCAAACGGCGGATAAAAAATCGGCGCAACGAAAAAAAAACGCAAACATATACCCGCAGCAGCGCTGCGCGAAAATCGGCGGGAAACTCGACTCCCCCGTTTCCCGAACGCGAAGAGCCGCTCCTCCGGCGTTTGTTTTCCTCGCGCGTGTCGGCGTGACGTTCGCGTGACAGCCGGATATACTATAAAGTGTACGCGCGCTTCGCCGTTTCATTACATTCGCGCGCGAGGCGTCGTTAGGACGAATTTCGGCCCCTCCGTTGTACGATATACCCGCGCCCCTTTCGTGTCGCCGGGAAAGAGGATTAATTAGAGCGCCACGAGGACCCTGAACTTTCGCTTTCGAGACTCGAGAACCGCGCTGTAATCGCCCACCGGAGATTGGAGAGACACCGCTTCGAGCGATAAGGCTCCGCAAATTTGCGCTCTTTTACAGCTGTTTGATCTCATTAGCAGGAGCGCGCTTATCGGGCTAAAGTACACAGAGGGGCAAAGCGTCGAGCGCTTTCCCCCGAATATCCCGCCCGAGGGAGGGGAGAAGAGAAGAAAAACTCTAAAGAAAAAGGTATATATATATATCCAGGGAAAACGAACGGCCGCGCGCGGGGCTCTCCGGCGTTGCCGTCGTCGTCGCCCCCTCCGGGAGACTTTCTCGAATTCCTTTCCCCCTCGCGCTCACACTCACCTGTATTTGGGGTCGAGCAGTCGCTGGCAGATCCAGGCGAGTTTGACGGCCATGGGCGCGAGCTTGGACGAGATGAGGCCCATTATATCCTGCCGCTGCGTTTACAAATCCAGCTGCTGCTGCCGCCGCTTTTTACCGTAATGCACACATGCACCGCGACATGCACGATATCGTGTTCACTGCCTCAACCGCGGCGCGCGTCGTCGCCAGATCTCTCTCTCTCTCTCTCTCTCTCTTTCTCTCTCCGGACTCTCGAGACCGTGCTGAGCGTTATAACGTCGTACTGGCTCCGACTCCGGACTCGGACTGGCTGCCTGCGAGTGCGGCCGAACCCGGAGCGACTCATCTCGCTGCTCGCGCGCAGAGAGGGGGGAGAGCCGAGCGAGGCCGCTCCCCCTTCTCTCTCGCGCGCCGAGGCTCTCCGCTCCCGAAGACCACGTGGACGGCGCGCAGCTCGGTGCACGAGCACTCGGCGAGCAGGCTCCGTGACCAAGTGCGATGCTCCGCGGAGAGAGAGAGAGAGAGAGGGAGAGTCCCCCCCCGCGTTTTTTTCTATTGTGGGGCACCCTGCCTCTTACGGCGTTCTTTTGTTGTTTGTTTATTTATTGCGAAGAGGGTAAGAGGGTCTCGGGGCACGGTTTTTTCAGCTTTGGCACGTGTTTTCTAGTGGGAATAAAATGGGGAAGGAATTCAATTTGGCTTTTGAATTGGTAAAGCTTTTATTTGATGACTCTCTTGCAATCGACGGGATTTCGTCTCGGCTTTCGGATGGTTTTAATTCCGACGCTTTACATTTTTTCGTCGTAAAATTATAGGCGATTGAATAAACATTGATTTTTTTTTTTTTAAATTTCAGCTAAAACACCGAATGGGCACGGCTTGGTCATAATTTAAAATTGGAAAACGTATTCAAAATTTACCGCAAATTTCTGTTGGTGCAATTTTTACTAGCCAACGTTATTTTAGAGCACTGAGTAGAGCATGAAATCACCTAATGCATTTAATATCGATTCAATTGTCCATTTTAAAAATATACTTTTATTGCCTATATAATCATGCAAAGGGGGTTTCCCCTCTAATCTTAATTTAAATCTGAGCTACAATCTCGTTTCGAAATACTAATTATATGTAGATTGGGATGCGTTTACTTTTCCGCATTACGTTATATATCAAACGAAGTTTTTCGCTCGCTCAATGTTGCTACGAGGAACGTAGCCCGACACTAGAAAGTGTTGGAAAATATATACTATAACAATTTTCTATAAATCGTTATATTTATTGTTGAAGGTTTTACGCTGCAAATATATGTAATTTATTTACTGTTCACATTTAATCGATCGCTCTATATTATCGTACAATTCTATTTCGACGATCTGTTTTGCCAAAAATACATGTCGGAGAAATTCCGAAAATGTCAATAACTCGATTGGCCAACCACCAAAAGTGGCGGCAGTCAATTAGGCTCCTTGAAAATTGTACGTTTCCAATGGAGCCGGAAATCCAAGTTACGAAATTTTTATGTCCCTTGACGATAGGTCTTCCAGCACTGTTATTTGAAAATAATCACGGAAAGTTAAATACTTAAATATTAGGCTTGGCAGAGGAAGTTATTTTAAACGTGAAATTTTCGAGATATCCTTTACAAATATTTGGAGTTCGGATATTCGAAAGTAGCATATCCACATCGGACCCCATTCGGAATGCGGGCACTTTTTCCCGCGAACAACGAGTCCGGAACACGTATAAAAAGAACGATTGAAACCGCGTTCGTTCCCGCAGCCCGAAAAAAATCAAAATAAAAACAAAAAAAAACCTTTCGTAACGTCAATTTTCAGTGCGCAAAAATAGCCACGCTAATTACGCAAAAGTGTATCCGAAGCTAGAATCGGACGAGTCGAGCGCGTCGAGAAAAAAGAATAACCGCATTGCGCACGACCGCGAAAAAAAAAACAGAATGCTCGCGCAGGTGCGAGACGCGGACCGGTTTCTCGTACCGCCGCGCGAGAGGAGAAGCGTCGAGAGCTGGCATAATTCCGCCGGACAATGCTGAGGTGTGTATTATTTTTTCGACGCTCTTGAATTAATTGGCCCACTTCCAGAGAGATATTTGGTCGACGCGTTAGGACGAGGGACTCTCGTCTTCTCTTCGGCTCTCGGTGTATTGTCCGCGCTGTTTACTTGGGCCGAGGTGAACGATGGCCTTTTCCGATATATTTGTTATTGATTAACGAGTTCATTGGGTTATATTGATGTCGTGTTGATCGATTTCAGGGGAACAGGATTCGTGTAATTGTAATATTGTACGTTCATCATAATGAATTAAAATACTAAAGTAGCCATTCGTTCGAAATAATCATTTATACGTAATTCGATATTTAGATACTAATCATGCAGTTTTGGTAACTGAATTAAATTTAGCATTAATATTGTATCTAATAAGAAATTTGAGCATTGCAAACGCGAGATAGTAATTAATCAGAAAATTAAAAAAATACCATTTCTGCCTCCAATTTAGAGTCAGACATTTGATTATTCCTTCGAGTGCAGAAATTTATTTTTATTTTCTTTGACCTCCGCGGCCGTCGTCGTTTTTAAAAAAAAGCTTCAATTTTATCGCCGCTTAATGAACTAATCTGGCGTACAAAGAACGTGACTTTGAAAACAACCTAAAAAAACGGCCGACTCGTGATTTATTTATAAACTTTCACGAGAGAGGATCGTCCGAAACCGCCAGCGTCTCTCGAACCGAACGAAAATAACAATATAAAAATTACGAGAATTCCGACAGAGTTACAAATCGCTTTTTTACGAGGCGATCGCTGCGTGCATCTGCGCGCCGCGCGGCGCGGCTATAAAAAATCGCAGATTGGAAGGAAATTTTTAGCGTTGTCGGATTTTCCGGCTGTGAATTGCTGCCGGCTCTCGCGGACACTGCCAGCATTCTTGTTGATACTCGCTTTTAGAACTTTTTAGCGCGCCACCTAATATTAGCGCTTGATTTATTGTTTATTGTTTTTTGTTCGTTCGGCGCGCCTTTAATCGTTCGAAAGTTTTATAAATAAATGGTTACACGCGTATTTTTTTTTTTTTTTTTTGCCCTAAAAGGCCGAGCCTCCGCGGAGCGATATTATTTTTCCGTCGGTCGTGCAAGCGAGCAAACAATCGTCGCGTGCGTCCCCACATATACGAACCATCGTCCACAGTGCAATCTCGAAAATCTGAGCAAACCAAACACAGTAACGCTTTGCCCTGAATTCGTGCGCAAACAGCTCCCCCGTCATAAATCCCGAGGTGTCAATGTGTGTGTATACATGTTGCGATCACGTGGAAAGGAGAAACGCACCGACGGCTACGGCTGCAGCGGAAAGTCACGCAGAGAGCCGCGTTCCGGCGGTGTCCGTCCTTCGCCGCGATTTTTCCGATCGCCGAGCGCCTCTGTATGTTTCCTTCTCGCTCTCCGAGCTGACCTTGGACTTGAGCGCGCCGCGCGGAGTAGTTTCTCGTTTTCAGGATTGAGGCTTTTCCCGGTTTTTCGCTCGTTGTGACGAGAGGGCTGCTTTGATGTGAGAATCGCTTCGTTTCGAGAGTCGAGACGAAGAAACATGTAGAACTTATAATACGCTTATTAATACTCGGAACGCATTAGCACACCGATAACATATTGTGAAATAAAAAGGCGGTTTCTAAAAATTGTGCAATGCCTTTCCTCGAGCGACAAGTGCCTCCGTCGTACAAAGCCGGCGCATTCAGTCCAGTCAGTCGGTCGCGCGCCTCCGATATCCCGCGCGTATATACGTCTCGGCTCGAATTGCACACACCTCTCCCCTCGCGATCGGTTTCGCTTCCAAGACATTACGAGGAACGAATCGATACTCGCCACTTTTTTTTTTTTTTTGCACAAAGGGCCCCTCTGACACGTCGGCCGATCGGGAGGAGACAACCGGCCGATTGTGCGAGAGACGCTTCCCGGTGCGGCTGCACTCGGCGTCGAAGCCCGCCTTATGGGGGACTCGGAGATGCTCGGTGCGGCTGCACGCGCGGTTGTCGCGGTGAAAAGGATGCTGAGACGGGAGAATTGTCGCGCGGATTTACGAGCTTCGTTTTCGTCGTGAAAGCAGTTTCGAGTTCGAAACTTTGTTAAACACTTGTGTATTGGCAATTTTTAAAAATAAAGTTAATCTATCCTCAAAGTTCGTACGATATCATAATATATATAAAATATTTCGTAATTTATATTGATAATAACGGATGGCCGATAATTTCACGATAATTCGCAAATAATTTTCGCCGATTACGGCGCATCGAGCGACGCATTTAATTAGCTTGTTAAGAAAAAAAATGAGAATATGCCGAGTTTCAACTGCAGAATTGGCATTTGTCAGAAGAAAAAAAAAAAAAAAAAACGAGAAATACTAATCGTCGGCTATTCGAGCTTTGCATTCTAATATATCGGAGCCTTTTAGCTTAATCATATTTTTATTAATGTTATGAATAGTTAAAGTGGAGAATTATAGGAAAATTAAAGACTCGAATGTAGATAAGTTAAAAATTTAACGAGTTCTAATAAGTGTGTTTTTTTTTTTTCGAAAGACTTTTAAGCATGATTACTAAATTATACGTAATGATGATAAAATCAATTTTTAACAACTTCAAAATCGTAAGGAGACTCTATAACATCAAAACAGAAATGCTATTGAATTTCATTTAAAAAAAAAAAGCGCAGCAAACGAGAGTTTACGCGCAATTAGTCAAAATAGCCGTACTTTAAAGGTGTTTTGAACGCATCGTTAAAGCGTTCCCGAGTTTAACATAAAATTAAGGCACTTAGCAACGACTAATACCTCATAAATCCGTCAATCCCCGGCAATCTGTACAGTCCAACTTATCGCAAAAAAAGAATCACCGCTCCCCGTACAATTGCGCCTCGCTTCTCACACCTCCCATATTTCCCCGCCGCCGCTCGCTAATCTCCGCATCAAAACAATCAGCCTCTAATCTCGGCCTCGCGCGACAACGAAAAAAAAATAACCCGGTGACATAAGCCTTACAGAAGCGCCGAAAAAAAAAATAGACCGGCCGCGATCGCGCCGTGTATTATATCCTTGGGAGACAATAGGCGGGCTGATTCACCCGAGCGAAGAAATCCGCTAATTGCGAGGAGAGCCGCGCGCTTTTTATCGGCGCGCGGGTAATTATGATAATTGGGCCTTATCGCCGGGCAGAATCGTCCGTCTGCGGGCGGAGATATCGCCTCGGACGTACGTAGGAACGACGAGAGCGGAGCTTTTGTCGGGAGATGCCTCTCCGCTTGCGTAAGCTGCTTTTTAGTGGGCGTCGAATATATTGTAAGGAATTTATTGTCGCCTAAGAGTTGGAGATTTTTGTTTGAAATTTTTACGATTTTGGAAATACTTTTTTTCAGCGAAACTTGTGGTGATGAAGAAATACTGGTTTTTCTACGATATTTTGAAAATAAAAGTATTATATTCTGTAGAATGTTTTGAAAAAAAATGCTGTTCTACTTTAAAACAAAGAAGTACGAAAATGGAATCTCAATTGAATCTCGATGATATTGTAGTTCTGAAAAACGTCGCTTCGAAAGCTATTTATAGCCTCTCGCCAATAAACACAATTGAATCATTTAGTAATGGTTTGAGTCATAAAATAAATGATTAAAGTACAAAACGTCCGTTTAAATAGTTGGAATCATTATAAGGAAACACGTACAACTAAGAGCGCCACGTTTAACAAATCGTAAAAAGACACAATTTTTTAAATGGGTTCTATTTTTGAAAAAAACGTGCTTAAAATTCAAACGAACGCTTCTGCGAAACGCAAAAAAGACGAAGAATAATGAAAAAAAAAAAAAATTCACGCTGGATCTTGTAAAATCAATGTAGTTACGACATGGAAACGGTCTCTTTTGTATTGTGTAATTAAAATTTTACATATATATATACCAAAAGCAGCTATTACGGACTATAATTGTTGGCGAACTTTTCAATATGCATTTACGAGTTACGTAAATCTATCGAATATGGAAAATTCAACGATTCGATTGAGACGCAATTTCGATTCTACTAAAGTGGAACATGTACATTAATATTTCAATCGCGAATCAATGCACGCAGATAACTGACTAACTAGACGAGGAATTTAACTGCCTGCGAAATTAATTAAATTTAACGTCCGAAACCGAACAACATTGACCGTCGAATAAAAATCCGAAGACGAGAACTTTCCAACCTTGAAAATTTCTCTTTGAACCGTCGGAGGCCTAAAATCTCCCCCCCCGATCGCCTTTTCTCCGTTCACCCCCCCAGATTGACAAGTCCGACGTGCCTTTTCTCGAAGCTCTCCCCGTTGCCTAGCAGCATCGGGAACCGTCGGCCGGGGCAGGTATATTTTTGCCTATGGCCCGGCGGGTGTCGATGCCAATTGGACCGCTCCGACGCTTTATTTTTCTCGACGCTGACCGACTCCAACTCGTCCCCCCCCGTCGGCGATCTCGAAAGCAGTGTGCCTTTTCGGTCCGACGAATTTTGTACGGGAATTTTCTGGAAATGCGTTTGGCAATTTTAAACGAGGCAATCTTCGATCGTCGAAACTTTTGTCGTCCCAAAAAGAAAAAAGAAATCGGCAATCGATCGTAAAAGTGTATAAAAAAAAAGGCTGACGTCAAGGCCAAATCTGACTTTTTAGCGCCTCCGAAGGCGGCTCCTCGTATGCAAACAATTGATCAACGCCAATTAAGCGCGACGTTCTGTTATTGTTGCCGCTGCATCGAATGCCCTCCGGCAAAGGCGTTCTTATAAATCTTCGCGTCGCGCTGCGGTGCTTCGAAGCTGCAAACTCAAATATCCACACCGCGTCCCGTTGCGAAATTCAGCCGTTTATTAATTGTCCCTTTTCATAAAAGAAAATTTATGCTCGACCGGGAGCGACGTATACTTGTTGCAGATAAAACGAGAACTATTCAAGTTCATCAAAACGCATCGGTTGTCGCAATCGAACAATGTCCATTGCTCGAGCTTCGGCTCTGACTCGACAAACGAACAAATTAAGTATAAACGATGGGAAGCCGCAGAACACGAAGCGGAAGCAATCGCCTCCTCGGCGACGGGGAAGGAAAAAGTCCTCAGCGCTTCATTTTATTCGGTAGCCTTTGCGCACCGCAGCAGAGTTGCGCAATCGGCGCGATTGCGTCACCGCGCAGCGCAGCGCCGCCGGCAGCAGCGATTTGAAGAAGAAAGTGAGAGCGACTCATTGGGTTAATGGTTCAATTCCAGGCTGAATTCCGCGGCCCAAAGGGGGGGGAGTCGTGCACCCGGCTTGATTAGCCGCCTTCAACGGAGAGGCTTATGAATTCTTGAACCGCGCGGTTTTATCGCTACCGGAGGGGGAGGGGGGGACTCTGTTGAATAGGAGGCTATTCACGACTCTGTTATTTCGTCGGGAAGAATGTACTTTGGCTTTTTTTTTTTCGACGATTGCGGGTTTATTGCGCAGTGTACACTGTTTGCATTGGGTTTTTATTAGATTATATTATGCGAGAGCTTAGAAACGATATCGCCGAGAGCGATAAGAGGCTCTAATCGATGGTATATTAAATAATAATAATGTTCTTTAAATACGCGTGCGACATCGTTATAAGATTGAGAATAATTTGTACCTCTTTTCCTCGAGGCGATAAAGGCAGCTGACTCATTTGCAAGTATTTTTATTAGTTTCCTCATTGATAGCTTGGAATTAAATGATGACATTAATTATTATTACGTCTCTTGGTGGAAATTGAAATATACAGTGAAATTACACATGATTTTAATTCGTCACTGGTGGAGATGCTATCTAATTGGAACGGTTTTCCCCATTATTATCAAGCGTTTGATAATGTGAAAGTGAACCATAAAATATTCTATTCTATTCTATCTCAAAAGACAATATTCTTCAGGGTGCCACAAAGGGGATCACTTTTCATACTCGCTCCAATGCCACCGCTGAAATTCCTGCCTAGAAACGCAATAACCAGATAATAAAATAAAAGCCCGACAGTTCAGCATCCGAGTAATACACACAACGGAGCGCTCTGATCGCTCGAAAAAGAAGACACGCAACTCCACTTAGCGTCGCGTCGCGGCATAATCCGCGATCGCGATCAAGCGACTCTTTGTCCCGCGGCCCGGCCGATTTTCCTTTCGCGGAAAGTCCGCGATTACGAGGCTGACTCACGGAGATCTCGCGGCCATCCGCTCTCAATAACAAACCGAAGCGCGTCTCACGGTGACATCACCTGCCGCGTTTTCGGTCGTCGGTTTATTTTTTTTTGCACCCGAAGCAGCAGCAGTCCCAGGAAGCAAGGAAAAAGCGGTTTTAAACGTGAAAACGGAATAAATCGGCGCGGAGCTGGAATGCATACTATAATGCATGCAAACGATAAGCGCGCGAATATAAAGAGATGACATCACGGTACCGCGACGCGCCTTCGATTTCTCGAGCCGCGCCGCGGCGGCTCCGCGCGGATCGTGATGAACGAGCGGCTGCAGAGAATTGCCTCGCTTCCATTAGAGAGCGAGTTAAAAGGTGTCGACAATATTCAGCCTGCCGAGAAGCGACGCTTTCCGCAAAGCGTGAATCACGCCGTTGTAAACCCGAGAGAAATACTTGTCGAATTACGTCTAACGACACAGGATTTTTAGGGAGGAGTCGACGAACCGAGGCTGCAGCGCGCGAACCGATATATCGGAATCGAGAGTCGCCGCACCACGTCGAATGACAAATCCGCGCGGCTCTCGCAATATATCGCGTATCGGCGGATAAAAGCAAACAAACACCGATCGCGAAAGAATACAACGCGCGGAAGCCGCGCGTATATTCCCTCCCGGTGATCGATCGGTTATACCCGATGGTAAACACATCGGCGGATCGGGCTCCGAGCGGCGCGCGTATACAAGTGTGTATACGCCGATCTCGCGGCGCCCGGCGATCGGTGCACGCGCACGAGAGAGAGACAGTCAGAGAGCCGCTGCTGCCTTATTCGCGCGCCACGCCCACGCATCCTGCCTGCCTGCCTGCCTGCCTGGCTGACTGACTCTCCGCGCGGCTTGGTGCACGAGCACTCGGGCTGCCGCTCGACCTCTCCTGCATATAGTTTTACATGCCGCGTTCGGCGGGTTTTTTTGCGCTCGCTTTTTTCTGCATTTTCTGCGCGCAACGTCATTTCGAAAGAGCGCATTGGAAGCAATTTGCGGCACGCGCTTCTTTCGCGCTTTGGTCGAGCAGAGTGGCGGTTGAATGTTTTTTTAAACGATCTTAATTTATTTATTGAAAATAATATCCATTGCGTCAAAGTGCACTGCAGTATGATTGAATTGAATTAGCTTCAAGTTGAGAAGTTTTCGAATCTCGAAATTAATGAGCGCGAAAGCAGTAGTGAATAAATATTTACGTATAACATTGCGCGTAAAGTAGGCCTATTTTCACAGTTCTTTTTACAATACACAGGCATCCTAGACACAGGTATCACAAGCCGTGCTTTACACACATAATTGCAAAAAAAAACAGATTATTTGAATTATTTGATGTTTAATGTCGAAATCGATTTCGAATAAACGATCGCTAAATTTACGTAAGGAAGAAATATACATCAGCGCGCGTTTAAATTTTATAGTATTTTAGAAAAATGCATCAAGAATTCAGAGAAGTGAACTGATTGTAAAATTGAACAGTAGAGCTATTGTATTTTCTCGAGCAGTAAATTATTCTATGAAAATCATCGAAATAGAAATATCAAAGATTCCCTCCGCGAAAACAACAGATCGATTGAAACCAGCGAAGCTCCGTTTATTGACTGCTTTTGCAAATTACGCGGAAAAAATAATCAATCCACCCACACTTCCGAAAGCGCGCCACATCAGAAATTCGAAGATTCCTAAACGCCGAGATTAAGCAAGCTCGTTTTCATTTAATAGGAACACGGCTTGGTCACGCTTAGCAGTCACGTTCGCATCTCATTAGCCAATACGTCGAACTCTTTTATACCTCGGTTTTTCTTTTATTTCCGAAACCAGGGCAAAAACTTTTCATCGCACGTAACCATTATTTTTCCGCGATTTCGCAATTTGCCTTAATCCGACGAGGTGATTTGCCGATTTTCGCGATAAATCAAACACATCAACATTCCTGCACGCGCCACCCGACCGGCGCGCAAACACACACACACCGAGCCCGAGAGCCTGAGCGCGAAAAATTCGCGGCATCCGACGGATCGGACGATTTTCATAACAATTGTATAAATAGGAGACGCGCAGGTACACAAGGCAATCGCTTATTGTGTAACGAGCAATTTATCCGAGCCTCGCGCCATCTCTCACTGTTTCGGGGAAGGAGTCTTGCCGATATTGTCGATACCTACTTAGTTTTACCCGGAAAGAGTATTCTTTCTTGAAGCTCGTTCTGGACAGACATTACTACTTTGGAATGAAAAAAATTTGTACAAGCTTATTCATATTTTTTATAAAAAAAACTCTTTAAATTTAATATTTTGTAATGTATGTACACTTAAGAAACTAATGCAAAAAACTCTAAGGTGACTATTCAGACAAAAAAAAATTAGAATTATTTACAATGATAAATAATTTCATCAAGTATTCGTTAAAATGTTACAACTGTCCTGGATTGTAAAAGAAGAGAATAAAATGTTTTAATAAAACAAAAATAATGTTAGTTTTAACTTGTATATATTTTATTCTTCATCATCAAATTTAATGCTTTTTAGCGGTACCAGAAAGCATTTTACAATTAATAATCGTTATACAAGGTTCTTATTTACATTTTTTTTTTGTTACACAAGTATATTGTTTCGTAAAAAATATTCGGCGCCTTTAGCGGATATCATGATCGTCAATGAAAAAAGGTCATATAATCTAAACTCGTCGAATGATTCAATTTCCTTTAACGACACACATTTGTAAAAAAACCGGTGAGATCTAAAAATACAATGCTCCGACTTCCTACGTTTTTCATTGCAAGCTCGTCATAGTCAATCGCTCGTACAAAAATATAAATTCTCAGGTATAATAGGAAGGTTAACAATGTTTCTAATTTCCGTTAAAATTTACTTTCAAAAATTTTATCGCTTCCTTTAAGCTCATCCGTTACGGTTAAATCAATCACAAGGTTTGAAAAGTCCGCCGCGTTAAAGTAATTAATGAGTGCATTCTTTGGTGATGTCAGAACTGAACGAAATTCTTTTATATGAAAGACAGGGACTTATATTTCGTAGATGCTACAAATTTTAAATCTAAATATTTTAAGATATTGATTATGTTTTTAATAGTTGTATATGAAAACATATTTACAGTTGTATGTTTACTATGAAATGTACCGTCGTTCAGTTCTGCTCGTAGTTAATTTCTTATGTAAAAAGAAGAGCACTCTTATCAATTAACCACTCGTCTCTTTTAACAATTACACTTGTTACATTCATTCAAGTACAAAGAATGCAGCTCTGTCGCATAAATGCATCAACAATTTTTTTTTCTGTATAATTACAAATCTCGCCTTACGTATATCTACTTAGCAAGTAGAAGATTCAACACACGCAAATAGTCTTTTTGAGTTTTGTAAAGTAAGTGAAATTCTAAAAGTCTTAAATTGCTCATACACTATTAATAACTAGTCATCGAACATTTGCTCTTAGCTTTCAATTTTCTTATACAACAGGTTATAAAAAAAATTTTGTGAAAGTACAATATTCACCGACTTGTTACACTTGATCACATTATTTTACAATCTAAAGCAATTGTTGTCCTTTCAGAAGTACATGCCTACAGAGTCCTGAAGTTTAAAGCTATTATATAATACAAGCGAGAAGGAAGGAAGCAATGAATGCGCTTAAATTGCAAAATAATTGATAATCGAGTGTAGCCGGTACAAAAAGTGTCTCCTTTCACCGTCCTGTCGATTAAAATAAATGCAGAGAAACACAGTTGCCGTTAACTCGGTACTTCACGTTCGCCCGCTTCTTGAAGAACAGCAGCAGTCGAGAGACAGGGAGAGCCGATTTTTTTTTTTCGTTCGCCTCTCATTTGGCTGCGTTCCGGGCGTGAGATTCACATCTTCCACACGATTGCTTATTTGGTCGAGCCTGACATAATTCTACAATATGAATTTTATCGAGCTTCAACAAGAGATTCTCTCAGCTGTGAGACTAACCGGAAAAAGTTTCCATGACAAGTGCATATATGTATAATTGTATAAAAGCAGAACAATCCATGCAAACCCTTGTAAAATGCTTGATTTGAAAAAGCGCTCGGAAGCAAATCATGTTTATAAATTATACATATTGGTAAATTAAATTTACATAAAGTCTTAGGTGCTAAGTTTAAAATAAAGATTACACTAAATCCAAAGAGATTTAAACTAAACAAGTATATAAGATATTAATTAAAAGAAGGCTTTGTCTTAAGTAATATCTATCACTTACAGATATATTCAGACTTGCATGTAAAAAGAAATAATAGATAATTATTGATACTTTGTATCATAATGAATCATAGCTAAAAAGTAACGAAAGTTTTGTCGAAGAAACTTTTTCACCGAGTGAGCCAATGTTTTACAATTCACATACATAAAAACACTTACAATTACGCACGAAACGCAAGAATTATGTTAATATTACAGAACACGCGCAAGGCACAATGTTTCCTTACTTTATCACACGTGTTAGTCGGATTAATATTTTGATATAAATGTTTGATCGAAATATACATCGATCTTTAGATACAAAACCTGATGCGGCAAGATTAGTCAAATAGATAAAATCTTAAGAACGTAGGATGGACAGAAAAAAACGCTTCTCTAATAATATTTATTCTTTTCAAAGTCGAATATAAAAGCCAGATCAGACGTTGCTGTAAAAATTTTTGTACAAAACGCTGTTAAAATGTATTAATTTTTTGTCTTCAAGCGTCATGCGTACCGCCAGGTAAGTAACGGTTAGTGAGCAACAACACTAGAAAGAACAAGTATTATTAGAATGAAAAATGTAGAATACTCTTTTTCAGCCCAGCCTATTCGTAACGTTCAGAATTTTTTTATGATGTATCGTTTGATTATTCCACATGATTAATTATTATCGTCCACCTTTGAAAAGAGGAAATATCCAGACGTTACTCAGCACGGTAACGACTTGTGTAATTAACATGGAGAAAAAATAAAATAATAAAACAACTGCATAAAATTAGATATATTCACACTCTCGCAATGTCGAGCAGTTCAAGCGCCATCATAAAAAAAATCGATGCACGACAGCTCATTTCCTTATATCTGCATAAGAATATTACACATTAAAAAAACAATGAAGATGAGGCGAGACAACGATGAGAGGCTGAGAGTTATTGGTGTTAGCTTTGTTCATTTTCTGATTTTAAATGTTCATGTCGTAGAGATGTGAGGGAGCACCTACCACTGACGGCATTTGGCATCCTCGACGCACCAACAACCTAACTGTCGGCCCTCCATTTCGTATAATCTCGATCGCCTCTGTATGAGTCATGTTTTTGGTATTTATGCCGTTGATTTCTATGATTTGATCGCCCACCTAAAAACGCAAATTTATTTCTTAATGCTCGAAAAATATGAATGACTGATTAAGCGTGACTAATACTTACTCTCAGTCTGTTGTCGATGGAAGCTGGTCCATTTTCCGCGATTTGTAAAACAAAAAGCGGCATGTTTTGGAACTCCCGGCCACCTCGTATGCTGAAGCCAAATCCCCGAGTGCCTCTAGTCAATTCCACTGCATGATATTGTCCTCCATCTCCATCTCCTGTTAATTCATCCTAGAAATCACAGGAAATAATAATTATCTCCTTGCAAACGAGCAACTTATTACACTTGTTTCTTCAAAAAATTTACCTTCTGAGACAATGACGTATTGCTGCAACAGTCATCCAAGGGGTATCCAATGGTCAGCGTTACTGAATAGCCCGAGTCCTTGATGAGATTGACGATATCTTTATGGCAGGCGTTTGTTATATCCACGTGGTTCACTGCCAGGATGTGATCGCCGATGTTTAATCTGCCGCATCTCTCAGCTGGCGAGCCTTCAATTATTCGGCCTATCGTCGAACCGGCTTTATTTACTGATGATATGATAACGAAACCAAAACCTTCGTTTTCCATTCTCGTTACAGTCACCTGTAATTGTTCATTCAAATAATTACTGAGAAACTGAGAAATCTTATATAGATATTTACACACAAAAAAATTAAAATACTTAGAAAATAGCAATATTCCTCATTCCATCAGTGAAGAATCTAAAAATTTACAAAACGCTCACCTCGTATGGGTATTGTATATGACCAATTGGCCTACACCCATAAGACGATGAAGACGACGACTGAACATTATCCCTGACATGATGTATGTGATGGTGATGATGATGATGGACCTCCTGAGCGGTGATGCGCCGCCGAATGCCGAGGGTGACGCGGCCATTCTGTGCGGCGGCGATCATCAGCTGGACCACTCTGTGGTGTGACGAGTTGAGTACGCTCTCGCCGTCGACCGACATGATTAGGTCGCCGGTGTTTAGGCGGCCGTCCATGTCCGCCGCGCCGCCAGGCACTATGTGCCCCACGGAAACCTGCTGGCCAAGCAAATGCACACGGCAAAGTGAGATCGCGACTGCCATTGTTTATGTAAAATTCAATTAAAGAAACTGAAAAGTTTTTCGGTACTGAAGGAGCACGGTGAATTATACTTGAAAAATAATTACAAAAGTTTGAATGCGTGATACCAACCTGAGATCCTTCTTCGGTACCGCCGACTATTCTGAAGCCAAAGCCACTGTCTTGCCTTACGAGGGTAACCAACGTTTCGATCCATTCTATGTCTGGGATTGATGGACAAACCAGCTCGTTTCCAACGTCACCACCGTATTGTCCATACCTACATTATTTATTAACAAATTCTTTAATATACATAATATCTAAAAGAATTGAACAGTATTTTTCTGTAGTAAAAAGTAATTTTTACCTAGGTACAATGGAGCTAGAATGTGGCTGCTCATGTTCGAAGCTTGTAGTTTCCTTGCCCTTATCCCAGATTTCTCCGGTGTCAACGTTCTGTTCTTGCCCAATCATCGCTGCGTAAGATGTGTAATCGCCCTGCTCTCCGTCAAATTGCGAGTGCGCAGGTGATTGCACTGCATAGATGTCCTTGTAATAATCACCGACCGGATGGTGAATGCCGTTCTGCTTCGGATGGTGCAATTGGTGGTGGTTCATGTGTGGTTGCGGCTGCTGCTGTTGTTGCGACACATCGATCGAGTACACGTCGCTGCTGTAATTGAGCTTGTCGTTGTTCGCTGCCAGCCACTCTTCGCGTTTCATTGCGTCGCGCAACGAATCCTCGACGTCCAAGCCTCCTATTAAGAAAATTAATTTTATTGTTTCTCAAAAAAGACTTAATTTTTCTCCAGTTAATTGTATTTTTATTTACCAGAGAGATTCATTCCCGTGAAATTGTCCGACAAGTGTGAAATATTCAGCTTGTAAGGCATTTCTGTATATCCGTAAATTCCGTGATTGTAGTCTTGATTGTATTTATACCGATTGTCAAGCGAATTCTGAAGTTCGTTGTCATGATCGACCGACGTTTGTTGTGGCGGCATAGGTGACCTCGACTTGTTGCGCGTGTCAATGAGAGGAGTTTTCGGTCTTTGTGGTACAATGGTCTTTGTCTGCGTACTGTAAATGTCGGCTGTCGGCGTCTTGCTGCGGAAGAAGTCAAACGGCGACTTTTCTTTCAATTCCTTCAAGTCCTTGTCTTGTAAAGGAGACTTTGGACCTTTGCTGGCGGATCGCTGCACGTAAATCAGAGCCTCTTGATCGCGACAACAGTCTTTTAATACCTGAAAAGGAAGACTTGAGTAAATATTTTCTAAATAGTAAAAGATTGAGGGCTTCAATTTTTTACCTGAACAACTTCGGCGTGGCACATATTCCTAACATTGATATCATTAATATTAACCAAAATATCTCCTTCCATCAAATTTTTACACCTATCGCGATCTAAGATTTTCTTGACCTTTTGTCCGTGCGCTGAATCCGCTATCGTAAAACCGAATCCAGTGATCCCTTTGACTATCGGTATACTAAGAAATTCCGGAGGCTTGGAAGGCACTGGTGAGTGAGTGTGTTCATGACCGCTGCGAAAAGCCAATCTTAATATAATGCCCCTTCACCGACAGATTTTAAAAATCGATATAAGCAAAAAATTGAATCTTACTGCGAGGGATGATCGACGCTATCCGACAGTAGAATGTCCGTGCTGCTCGGCCTCTTGATGGCATTGATGGAGTTGAGTTTTTCCGAGATGCAGAGATCGGGCATAGAGTTAACGGAGGCAGTCGCCGTTAGGTTCTCACCATTCTGCACCGCGTGAACGGGCAGAAACGACGACTCGAGAAAGTCAAACCGTTCGCTCGCTCGAAGACCCGACCTGTCCAGGTCCATGTAAAGACTAGGCTCCTCTGTCAGAATGTCTGTATACAAAGAAAATCGTTGTTTAAAACTATGAAAGAGAGGAATTAATTTCGCATTTCGAGAAGGTGCGTGCACGTACCGGGTGCATTGACCGCTATGGTGGTGACAACTTCCGTGTTCGGGTCGTTCGGATCGAAGGGCAGTGGGTAACCTCGGCAAACCTCGAGCGACACAGTCTCGCCGCTGCCGATGGATTTGAACACGTTGACCATTTCGTTGTGCGTAAAGCCGAGAACGCAAGTATCGTTTACGTATACCAGAACGTCGCCTATATGAAAATAAGACAATCCATGAGAAAAGTTTTATTTAAACGTTGCCCGTAGCTGGTAATTTGAAACTTACCAGTAAGGAGTTTGCCATCGAGCCAAGCTGGTCCGTTCGGTACGACGCTTTTGATTTGTAGGAACTCTTGGCCATTGTCGTCCCCGCCAACGATCGTGAAGCCCAGGCCTCTCGAGCTTTTTACCAACGCCGTCTGTATCCGCTGACCTTTTAGCGCGTCCGGATTTCTCGTGAAATTCGGGCTTTTGCCTCCCTCTCTCATGCCGCTCTGAGAAGAAAACATTGATTTATTAAGACATGACACTTACAAAGTCTGTTTCTTCACAGTTTAAAAAATATAAATAAAAACCCAACTAACCATACTCTGTTGTGCTCGTTTGGCCTGCAGCACGGGGTTCTCATACTGCGTGCGCCTGTTGACGTGGTCGATGAAGTACGTGCCGTAGAGGTTGTCGTCGATCTTCTCCCAGCCGTAGGGCAGCTCGTCGTCCAGGCACTCCTCGAGCGAGCGCTTCTGGAACTTGGATAGCCGCGGGTCCAGCCAGTGCGAGGTGCCCGTATTGTGGCTGCGAACAAGGTTTCTGCGTTTAGTCATATTTTTCTTATACGAGCGCGCGACGGCTCTTTGTTGAAAAGAGCCTCTGCAATGTTATTGGAAATCAATGTGGCGGATAATGAGACGGAGCATCGTTTTTAATTTAATTTGGGACGTGAGAGAGAGAGAGAGAGGCTTTTGCCTGAATAATCCTGTTTGGAAAAACTGACTTCGTTTAGCTTAATTAGGGCTTTGTTCTGCCGCTTGACTTTTAGCGAGTGTATATATAAAAATCAATTTTAAAATTTAAATTTGATATTGCGCGAGAGTGTTTTAATAAACGTCTGCGCTAAATTTATGCTGTATTCTTAAAGCATCGTCTTTCATTAGTCTTATCAGGATAGATTATCTGCTAACTAACTGAGCATACACACTTCTTTAGCTCGACGAATAACAAACAAGCTTACGAAATAAAAGTTTCTTTTCATTCGCGCGAACGCACCGTGTAGTTTTGTGTTAAAATTTCCATTTCTCGCAATGAAAAAAAAGCTCTTATTACATGAAATTTCAATTTTACACACTCGGCAAGCTGAGTTGACAAAATAATTTTCGCGAAACGCGCGCAGCAAAAAGAAGTATATATTCGACTCGAGTAAAAAAAAAAGAAGTCAGCCTTTCGCCAATATTGACGAGCTGCAGGGCAACGCACTCGATGAAGTAGACCTCGCCGGTCTCCGTGTAGGCCTTCTCCCAGTTGATGGGCAGGGGTCCGAGCTCGTCCTCGGTGACCTGATGGTGGTGGTGTCCGTGCTCGTGCCTGCGGTGCTCGTTGTCCGGGTCCGAGCTCGTGCTGTAGACGTACGTGGGCGGCACGCGGTGCTGCTGCTGGTGCTGGTGCTGCTGGTGGTGCTGCTGGTGGTGCTGCTGCTGCTGCTGCGCCTGCGCCGAGCCGTCCGGACCGTCCAGCGTGCTCAGGATCTCCTTGCTCATACTGTCCGCTGCGGGAGGAGGAAAAACAATTAGTATCCGTTATCCTGAAGAGGAGAGATATAGAAACGCTCGCAATTAGCTTCGATATTAGAAAGTTTAATTCGATTGACTCGTAATCTTTTTATTGCCGAGTGTATTTAAAACGGCCGCTGAAACGACTGAGTCACGCTCAGTCGGCTCTCTGCCCACTCTTTTTTAGCGGATTAAACGGTCAGTTTTGTAAAGTAAAAGTGAAGGAGTTTATATCGAGATCAGCTGTTTTTCCATTGTGGTATTGTAATTCTATCGTAGAGAAAAAAAAGACACCGTTCAAGGTTCGAGTCCGAAAGTAAAACTCTATGTATGTTAAACAGATGTTTTGTAAAAAGTTTCTCAATTTTAAGTTTTGCATTCAAAAGCTCTCGAGCGCAGTTTGCGGGAAAGTCGTAAAATAACGATTTTAGGTCGAGCACGGGTCGAGCATAGAAAACGAAAAAGAAAAAAACAGCAAATTTAACCGAATCGCCGCTAATTTAATACGCGCGGCGCGTAAAATAACAAACGCAAAAAAGGAACGGCTAATTCTCGAATTATCTAAATACAGATTATTTTTAACGTCTCTCGCTCTCTCGCTCTCTCGCCATTATGCAAATAGATTTTTACCGTTGCTCGCGCGCGCGCGCAAGTAATAGCCGCAATCTTGGCCGCCGCGCGCAATTATCATTGTTGCTCGAAACGTAAAGAGAGAAAAAAGAACGAGCGTAAACACCCAAGTACAGCCAATTAGCAGCGATCTCACGAGCCATTAAACAGCCTAATTCCCCGGCGGCAGTGACACTTTCGTAAAATCCAATTGAAGCCGCCGCCGCGGCGTCGATATTCGCGATGAGAATGGAGCGCCGCTCTGCCCTTGATTCGCCAATTGACCGAACGAGGAGGCCTTAATTCTTCTCTCTTGCGTGTTATATCGACTCGATAGAAAGGCGCGAGAGTACGCGTGTATATGTATATATAGTCGAGGAGAAAGAGATAAATTGCCTGTAATTGTTTTCAATTGAAAGTTACCATCATTGGGGTCGTCCATCGATGCAGAGTTGTCGGACTTTGAGGCCATGCTATCGAACCCTCGACTCATTTTTCATCTTCCGTCTGAACCCTGAAATTACAAACGCAGACCGTTACAATATCTATATGTATATATCTGGAGTTTGTTTTATTTCAATTTAGATAATAATGTACGCGCATGCAGCCGCAATCGAAATCGCTTTCAATTTTTTTCCAGCAAACATTCTATTTACACATCGAGAGGCGATAAAACCCGAGAGAGGCCGATTCCCGCGAAGCCGCAGCTCCTCCCGGCAAAAAGGCGTCACTTTCCGCGCTCCGCGGCTCTCTCTCTCTCTCTCTCTCTCTCTCGAAAAACAAGCAGAAGCCACCGCCGCGGCGGCTGTACTGGCAAAAAAACTCTGTCGGCGCGCGCATCCTTTTCCAGAGCGGCAGCTCTCGTCGAATTATGCTGTGTATATCCCACGAGAGGATACGTACAATGCCGCTCGGCGCGAATTCCCCGAAGCGGCGCAGGCCCCGCCGTCCGCCGGAAAAAATATCCGAGCGACGAGTGTATACAGTGTCTTAACGGCAATTCGCTCCTCTCGCCTCGCCGCTACGCGTGTGTGTAATGCGCGCGTCGTCGCGTCGTCCTCCGCTATATAATATCAAGCGCCGTAACGCGATGTGTAAGGTAACTCTAGAAATGAGATGTGGATTAGGTTGCAAAGGAGAGAGGTATGCAGTCGAGGATCGAGCTGACTTTGCGAGTGGCCTTTAGAAAGTGTGGGAGTTGCCTCCTTTTTTTTCCTTCGGGCCCCCCCCGATAAGAACGTGCTTATTATAACGCGCCGGGAGAACGTTCCGCTCAAAAATCACGAAAGTTTTACGGAGATCGATAAGCATCGGAGGCGGCTGCCGATGTCCGCGATCGGCCCTCTTGTGCGGTAACTTAACTGTAAATTCGCAGGGACCGAAGTAAACGCGCGATAGTACCTACTTTATTAAAGCGTCTCGCTTAAAACGGCGCTTACAACGCGATCGAGCGCTCGGCGAAATTGAAATATAAATTTACGCCGTGTCGCGGAATTGATTACACGAGTCGGGTCGTTTCGCGATAAGCGCGAAAACCGATCGGCAACAAAATTCAGAACTCGGAAACAGACGCGCGCTTAATGTACATTCGCGGAGAGCTCATAACCGCGGCCCCGAATATCTTAATTGAATCTCTCTCCCATTGAGCGCGAAACCCCCCCCGGCGCCGCGGAGCCTGTCATATCGGAGAAAAGTGTCGGAGCGAATTTCCATGCTCTCGAGCCTCGTCGCGTCTCTATTAATAGGCCGCGCGCGCGGGGGGAGAGCGCCGCTCCGCGAAAAGAGGTGCGCAACGGGCGGCTGCGTGTGACCCGGTGACGCGCTGACCTCTCGGGGGTCGTTTCCCTCGCTCCTCCGCGGGAGTGAATCTCAATTAAATACCGCAAATCGAAGAGACCGCGGCGGCGGCGGCGGCGGCCGCGGCCGTTGTAAAAAGGTAGAGCCCGAGAGCTGGATAAAGAGAGAGAGGTTGACCTACGAGCGCGCGTACACGCGAGAGAGAGAGAGAGAGAGAGTACGGGAGTGTGTACGCTTACTTTTACGCGCGCACCGGCAACTGTGCGGCGGCTAAGGCGGCTACACGGGGAGTTCCGTCTTTTTGCGTTCGTGCTTTTTTTGTTTATTTATTCTCCTTTCTATGGATTGCGCGTTTTTTTTTTTATTGCATATTCGACGCGCAGCTCGCCCGAGGGAGACGATGGTGTCTGAATGGCGGGGCGAGCGCGGGAGACTCGCGGAAGGAGGAGAACCTGTTATTCCGCGATGATGTTTCTTTACAGATTGCGCGTAACGAGCTAATGAAGGTAATTTTTTATTCTATGAATCCGAGATAATTCTCGTATACTCCTTCGCAGAAGCAGTTATACGTTATTACGCAATTCTTTTTTTTTTTTTTTTTTTCATGCATAAAATTTAATCCTGTTTTTCTCTCGCAGTCGTGCCTCTTTCTACTTTTCCGCAATTTTCTCATTCCCCCCATTAGAATCAAGTGCACTTCTCTCCGCCGCCGCCCGACATTGTCAAGTGACCGAAAGCCCGAAAGCCGAGAGGCGGAACGAGCCCCGTGGAAGTTGCGGAAAGTAGAAGAAAAAAAGGCCGTACGCACAGCTCGAGCAGCGTCGCCGCCGCGACGGACGGAATCCCCCGAGTACAGACTCGCGGCCCCAAGCAGCGAACGCGCGCGCGACTTTCTATCCGCGGCGGGCAGGCAGGCAGGCAGGCAGGCCGTTAGCACGGCGTGCGCGCAACGTATGTACGCGAGGCGTCGCGTATTACGGAGGGGGGAGGGGGGCAGAGCAGGCCAGGCGAGTTCTCTCTCCGAGAAGAGAGTCGACGACGACGACGACGACGACGACGAGCGGAAAAAGGAAGTGAGAAAACGCGCGGCCTCAAAGCCCCGCGCGGCGGGAATGAAAAATATATAGCGCGGCGTGTGAGAAAAAAGCGGTCGCCGAGAGAGCCGGGAGCAGACGCGAGGACTCGCGGTGCGCTCGGCGCGGCCTTTTTTTGCGCGCCGCTCTAAGCGGCTGCTGCTGCTGCTGCCTCTTTCTTCTTTTCTCCGCCTGCTGGGAATCGGGGCTTTTTCAGTTTCGTGTTGCGAGAGAGAGAGAGAGAGAGAGAGAGCTTTCGCTGGTGTGTCTTTTCTTAATGTTTTTGAATTTATTTGACTTATGATTAATTGGAGAGACCTTTTCTTTTTTAACGACGGCTCTGAAGTAATCGATGAAAGTAATAGGCGAGCGAGAAACTTTCTAATTCTCGTAATTTTATTTATTCAGCTCTTAATAAGCGTAATAAAAATTACGAATGAAATTGATTAAAATTTAAGTATATATATATATATATAACACAATTGACCGCGCAAGAGTGTTAATAAAAATTTTCATTCTCGATCGAGTGCGCAATTGTGCAACAAGGGGCAAAAGTAGAAGATTTTTCCCAAGGGTGTTTCGCTCGGGCAGTAAGATTCTCGTAAGGGCCAGTATAATCACCCAAGGGAAAAGTCTACTTTTGCCTCGTGTTGCATATATAGTATTTTATTCCACTCTCGACTGAAAGGCCACTTTTTGGTCCTGAAAAGCGAGGTTGAAACAACTTTGAAAAATTTTACGTTTGCCCCGCAAAACTAGTTTTCGGGTAAAATATGCCACTTTCGCCCCGCTTATCAAGGGAAAAAAGTGGGCTCTTTTGGGCGGGTGTGGAATAATAGTGTGTTTTATCACCAACGGCAAGGATAAGACGAATGAAACAAAACGATTTTTTTGAATCGAAGGGCGAGGGAGCCTTTTTTTTTAATTAACTATTTTAACAGGACATTTCTTTAAGAATAATTTTGTTAAATTATTTTAGTTTCAAATTTTGTTAAGGGGGATATATACCGAAAAAATTTCAAAAAAACAATTTTTTTTTAATTTTTTGATTCTATACTTTATCTAAAACTTAGAAAAAAATTTTCATGCATAAATTGAAAAATTTTTAAATTTATGGCTTAAGATTTAATTTTCTAAAAATATTAAGATTAACATTTGCTAAAGAATTCACTGTAAAAATAGTTTAATTATTTTTTAATCTTTAATTATCAAACATTTTTCTATTATGTTTTACTAATTTTGGTTAATTTCATAAAAGAATTTCAATTTTGAAATTTTGAATTTCGCGTGCTCATCGCGCTTCAGTCGTGTCGCCACAGTCGCCACAGACTGTGCGTTTTGTCAGCTGATTGTTTTCTAGTCCTAATCTTTTGCTTCAAGTGTGTGCTGAGGTTAACCATGTTTGCTTATTATGAAGCAAAGTGTACAATCAATTAATGTCTTCAAAGGAACTACTTCTGGACACAGTGCTATTATTTCAATGCAGGTAAATTTTAAAGTTCCATTATCATTTCAAGCTGTCAAGCTAAAAAGAACTTTGATTTTTGTGTTTCAGGTTCTCTTTATTTATCATTAGGCTTAAGTTTTTGGTGTTCTTTAAGATAGCGTTGTGTTTATAAAATATTATAAAAGTATTATAATTTGTAATGTAATGGTGTTATGGGCACTTTATAGCAGCACAGTGCAGCGTTACTTCATACTACAGACATGCGGCTTTGAACTTCATGCACCTGGATAACAAGCCTACACTTATTAGAGAGAAAATTATTATGAAGTTCTGGATTTAGCAATGATCCTGATATTATTTGACTAATGGTAAAGTGCAGTGTTCGACAAAGAAGTGCCTCAATTAACTACAGAAGAGTCCAGTTCTCTTTTCTTTATAGCATTGGAGTGTGCGAGAAGGACAACTTAATCAACTTATCATCTTTAATCGACTTAGGGGTTATCTAAGCATCATGAAGAAGTTAGGACTTTCACCTGGACCCTCATTTTCTTTCATTTTTATTAGATAAAAATTTGATAATTTTATATCTAAAGTTTTATTTTGTTTTGATTTCTTTTGAATATGATTTGTATTTATATTTCTTATATGATTTATATGTAAGTTATAAATTTAATTTTTAATTCAAATTAATATTTAAAAAATTATTGCAATTTATATTGTTAACTTTAAGCTTTGTTCCTGAAAAATTTACTTTCTAATTTTTTTCAGCTATGTACCGCAAGGATTTTTCTTGAGTTTTCAACCTACGGGTCTGGAATTTTGAGGACATCTTCTATAATACATTCCTCACAAAATAAGTGGAGCAAATTTTGAATAGCATGTTCAGAAAAATTTTAAAGTGAAGATTAAACTACAAAAAAGTCAAAAATAGTGAAATGTGACTTTTGGCTGCAAAAATAATACAGCTTTTTTAATTTTTCAAAAATGTGCTTCACTCTTTTTGTTAAGAATATCAAGAAGAAGTCATCAGAACCCAGATTAGTGGGTTTCACCAATAATTACAACATTTTTCCTACGGTACATGAATTTCTGGATAATTTAGACTTTAAAATAGACGAAAGGACAATTACAAATGTTCAATTATTTTAAACTTTGCATTTATGTAAGCTATCCATAGCATTTAGATGCTTTTTACTACATTACTAAATAACTGAGAACGGAGATTGAAGTGTAATAAAAATATGTGTGGTTATGTTTATGCTTCAAAATGGCCAATAAATACTTCAAAAAACGTTTCATTACTACCTAAGAACTAGCAATTTTTCATGGCCATTTTATAGATTGGAAATTCTACCAGGGAATGGTAAAATAAATTTATTTTACAGAATATATGAATGTATGCTATGTACAAGGTGGATCTTAGAATAATTTTTCTAGTGGCTTATGAATGTTTTAATAAATAAAAAGATAAAGATGCACAAGTAACAACGTTTGTCACAGAAATGTGCATGCAGATGAGATGCAAAGTCTTTGAAAGCCTTAATGGCTAAATAAAATTTAACAACTTGGTCTGTCTGAAATCAAATGGCAATGCCATATATGTATATAGAAAAACGTGAATATGTTTTCTACTAATTTTTACTTGTTTAATAAAAAGAGATTTCTATTTACAGTACTAAAAAACCGGTTGTACTTTTTTTCTAGAAAACAATAAATTTAATTAAATTAGATGTAAAATGCCCAAATTTTTCTAAAATTATTTTATGGTAAAAAAATAAATAAAAACCCTAAAACTTTGGATTTCCACGAGTGAAACCGTGTTTATTGTGTAAAAAGTCAACGTTTAGAAAATATCCACTGAATCCACTATATTCTTTTTCAAGCCTAATATATAAATATACATTTCTTAAAACTTGAAAATTATTAACTGCAACTCACATTTGACAATCAAGTTTTTACCAGTAAAAATAGTTAGATCTTTTGTATGTTCAGAGCAGTATAATTTTTAAAGTTATGAAAGTTATTATTTCAAAAGATATGAAGGTTTTTTTTTTAATTTTTTGAATATCTGTATTTTATTAAATAATCGGTCTTTTTCAATGATCGACCACTTAATTTTTTCGTCTTTAACTAAATTTTCAAAATTAAAAAGAATTTTTAAAATTCATCTACTAGTTTTTGTTTTATAACGATTTTAAATTATATATGGTATTGCAATTATATATATAACATATTACAGTCATATTATTATTATTATTATTATTTTATTATGATTGCTTATATTAGTTTTTTTCATTTATTTGGATTAAATTTTTATTATATTGAATTATTTTTTCTCCACCTGCCGACGGTTCTATAAAAAGTATTAATTGTTAAATGTTTTTTCTCGCCTCTATATTTACAAGTAGTTACTACGGGTACGATTGCAGCGCACCATGTGTCGTGGTGAATTTGAGAACTATAACCGTGTCATTTAAGAGCGTCACCCCCACCACCGGAGTTTCCAGACCTGTATGTACGACGGTGGATAGTACTCAGTAGACGGCGATTCTATCGGCGATCGTATTGCGATCATCCTCTGACGGGATTCCAAAGAACGACAACGAGATCGTCTAGCAAATGATAACACCTTTTGTAAAGAATATCGATTATTTACCTTATAAACTATATATTCCAAATTAACCACCCTGGTAGAATGTTTTCGATAAGTTCTAGCCAGAATTCTGGATTCTAGATAGATCGGTTAGCTAGAATCTACCTAGATTTGTAAGTAATTCTAGCATAATATCGCTAGAATATAGCAGGGTGGCGCTAGAGGTGGCACGCGCCGTAGTTTTCGGGATCTAGTTGTCGATTAACCTTAAGGTGGTTATCTCCAAGTATCAGGTCGCACATGATGATGTCCAAGTGGTGCGCTCCGTAGTTTTCGTTATCGTCATCGGTGACCTGGTTTTTGGAGATAACCACCTCAAAGTGAATCGTCATGTAAATCTCGATAACTACGAAGCGCACAACCTAGACATCATCATCGGCGACCTGGTACTTGGAGATAGCCACCTTAACCTTTTCGCTCCGGGGATTTTTCCTTTAAAATTGACCTCGCATTTTAGCTGAATTTCATGACTTAAGTGAATGAACTTCTTATGACAAGTCACCACACGGAGTGCTGGTCCATATATGGA
>UCOM01000345.1:0-89279 GCA_900474385.1 Ormyrus pomaceus
GCAATTACAGAGGGGGGGGGGGACTCTCGCGGCGATGAAAAATCGAGTCGAAAATGCGCGTCGTAAGGCAAAAAAGCGCCGACGGGGGGAAGGCGATTAGAAAGGGTTCGCGATCCGAGGATTCTCGCCGCGGGGGGGATCCATCCGTACACGCGAGCGCCGCGGCTTATCGATCGCAGCGCGGATTCGCAGAATCGTTAGGAGGCAGGACATCGAATATTAATGTCCCTGCGGACAGGTCCCTTTTGTCTCGGCGTCACTCTCCCCGCCCCGTTTCCTCGGCCTAACCTTCGAAGGCTCCTACGGCTTTTATCGTGACATAATTGCTTGCTTTTCCGTTTATTATTTATATATACACGACGATCGGCGAACGCGAGGCGTTCGAGGAGCCGCTTCGGCTAATTTACTCCTTATCGTTTTTTCCTCTCGGCTTTACGCGACCGTAAATGCAAAGTATATATATATATCCCTTGGCAGAATGTTCGCGCGAGTATGCAAAGCGAGGACTTCCGTGTTTTCGCGGGTTATTTCCGAGGCCGTCACCGCGGGGTCGGCGAAAAATAATCTCCCCGGTACAACATTCATCGACGTGCGTTAGCGACAAATGGAAAGTGTATAGATATATATATATCGAGAGTGTAGCGGGGCTGGAGCGATGGAGTAAGTTCTGCTGAGCTTTTTACGATCGCATTTCTATGCTAATCAGGAGGCGTTGAAACGCTTAGCGCAGCTTATATTTTTCGTGGCTACTGTTGATTTTAATCTTGTATTTTTAAACGATTTTCTTCGAGTTTCCTTTTAAAGAATATAATGAGAATAGGAAAATTGCTACTTTACAGGTTTTATTGCAATTTTCAGCAGTTTGTAGTACATACCAGACAGTACATCATTTTTTAACATACAGATATTTTTTCAACACTGCAGCACGAATTCAATTACGGAAAGAACCGTCATCCCTCTGATCAAACTTGCCCATCGACAGTCGAGCGATCGAAAACGTAGAAAAGTCGTAAATTAAATCAATATATCGATGAATGACAAGTGAGCACGATTATCTCCTCTGCTATCCGCTGGACAAAGTGACTTGAAATAAGCCATTACGCTGGTACCATCTTTAGTGCCTTCAATATTAATCCCGACGGAAAGCCCATAGAGCTCCATTCAGGGATTTTCGTTAATTGATTATGCAAGGATTTCCAAGAAAAGAAATCGAAGGCGCTCGATTAGAATATTCATTAGGCGGGACCCCGCAGACGATTCGTGTAATATAAATAAGGAAAAAGCCGCCCGAAGAAATTCTGATTTCCGGAGAATGAAAGAGTGAAATATGAGCGTCTTAATTAGCGCCGTATCTCATCACTTGAAATGCGATATGATTGAATTTTGTTTCCACGAGTTCGGTTGGCTTTTTTGTGCAGGCCGAGAGCGATCGAGGTATGCAGGCATTCTCGGAAGGTGCACCGACGATCCCCCACCCCGAGCGAATAGCTAATATTTATGCAAATTCGAGGCTATCGATTTATCAGAATATCAGACGTATAATAAATTCGCGCGAGTCATTAATTCATTAATTCGTTGCCATTTAAGCACACCAGATTCATATATTTATAATTCGCCGCTCGCATAATAATATATCGCCGTCGAACTCCGACGTATAATTTTCAATTAAGTAGCATTATTAATTAAGCATCGGCCGGTGCGTCGGAGCGACGTGATTAACGACTCGACGCGCCCTTTCTCAGAATGCGCGAGAGATTTTTCTCTACTTACGATAGGGTGCATTGTCCTCGTTGCGCACTGTGGATTTGATCGCGCGTCCGTACACGGTAACATTGCCTCTGCTGCAAGTCGAGTAAAGACTCACGGAGCGCACCTGTGACGGCACCGCCCCGCACATCACCACCTGGAACACGAGAATTAAAAATACAATGTTTTGTACGTAGATTTTCGGGGAAGGGACAAAATTCTATTCGGGTAAATGGCTCTCCCAAATGATCCGAGAAAATTGCCAGTCCAATGTGGCTAAAAGCTCGGCCGCGGTGGCCGGCGTTAAAAATTCCGACTGCGGAGCTTCCGCAAAAACCACACCCGAGTCCAGAAAAGCAACGTCCGGACGCGCGCGTCTTGCCGCTATTTTTCGGCGAGAGCGAAGCGCGCCCGGATCGATGGCTACATAACACGTAAACTTTTCGGCCACGTACGTACGCTCACACGTATATACGTAGAAGCGGGTTCGACGACCGGCATGAACGACGTCGTTATAAAGGGCAAAGCGGCGCTCCGCAAGGAACTGCAGCGCGAGCGGCTTTTACGGTCGATTCGCGACACATTTCGCGGGGCAGAGAGAGAGAGAGAGAGAGAGAGAGAGAGCGCCCCGCGTGTATAAATCTATCGCGACGGGCATTATGCGCGAAGACTACTCCGACCTATAAATTCGCGCGAGAAATCGGCGCGCGGAAAATTCCATATTTATGCGCGGCTGCAGCGGGTACCTTGTTTTTCGCTCCGCTTCCAGGCGCTTTTAATGGGCCGGGTTATGTGGGAGCTCTTTTGGAAACGTTTTATCGGCTCGGATGGTCAGCGAGACAATGCTGTAAACCCGCGGGCTAACGACTATCGATCGAGAGTCGATCGTGTGCGCGTTTGCTTTTCGTTCGACGATTCCCGCGCTCGGCGGTGAGCTGAAAATTGAAGCGTACAACGAAGGAGGCTGCAGCAATCTTTGATAAAACCCGCGAGAAGCCGGATTTTGAAAGCAGGAGGCGGCGGAGGAGTGCAATAACCGTAAAATAAATGTCCTCGAGGCGAACATCTGCCAAATTTTGAGAAAATTGGAATTCAAAAAACCTGCGACCCCGTTTTTCCCGTCGTCTGCAAAATTAAATATACGTTAAAGCTCTTCTCTCCGAACGAAATCGAAACTAAAATAAATATGTCGACATCACTTTAATGCCCGTATTAAAATTCCAATTGGCCAACACAAATCAATTTCGAAAATTCGCACATGGGAGATTACATCTACCAGATCGCAGCGACGGAGCCCGAGGACCTACATAAAAACCAGCGGAGAAGTCTCAATTTACGTGAAACGCCCGGGACAGTGGAGACGTCACGCGACAGAGAGAAAAAAGCCAAAATCGGCTAATTTATTCGCGCGCCCCGTTCCACGTTTATACTATATACATGGCCTTTTATGCGCGCGGACAAGTGTGGGCGCGCTCGCGGCTTCTTTCTTCGACTGGACACTGTAACGGTGCAATTATAAATTAAGATCCAGGCCGGTGGATTTATTATGAGAGCGCATTGGGCGCGTTCATTAATCGCCGCGCGGCGAAATTTGTATTTCAAATTTCCGCGTCGATTTTCCCCGTAGGGCCTCGATTAAATAAACTGTCCGACTGTCGCGCGCGCGGCCCCCGAGCGCCGTGAAAAATCTTGATAACATATATAACGCGGCGGCGTCGCCTCGCGCATATTAATCACCGCCGAGTGATTGTGCGAATTGGAACGGGCTTGCGCACGCCGACTTTATAGCGCGAAAGTATATCGCTTCACTTTTAACTTTTGCGAAATCGTTAATAATGCGTATGGTATAAATTATTATAAATCAATATAGAAACCATCGCTTACTTTATACCGATACCGAAATGTAAAAATGTAAAATCTGAAATCAGGTATAAAGAAGTTTGCTTTTAACGTATTTCTCTACAATCTTTCTTCGATCTATACTCTTTTCGGAAAATTTCGATTTAAATGAGGAGCGCAATTATGCACATATTAATCACACTGAATATAATTAATTAAATCCGCGAGTCCAGTGACGTTTTTCACGAGTAAATTAGAGTGTGGTATATTTCAATCAGAAACAAAAAGAAATTCGATCGTATACCAGATAAGAGGCGATACGCCGACAAAAGACAATTTATGTGATTAAAAAATACGGATCTACCCCTCCTTTTATCCCCTCCCCCTGAAAAATATACGTATCGAATTTATCTGCCCTGTTGAATCGAAACAGGTTCGACGCTTATATTGATTAAATCATCTCCTCACTCACGCGAACCTTCCACCGTCTTTATGTGCACTTTCACGTCCTCCGCACGGAGCTCTGGAATTCCCATATCGGCGCGAGATATCGAAATTTCTCGCATCCTTAAAATGCCCGAAAAACCGGCGCTTCTTTCTCCCCGGGATGATTTATCGCTCGACCCTGTTACGCAAGCGACGAAAGGAATTCTTTTATTCGAAAATTACTCTCTTCCATATAATGGCAGTACGTATAATCCACCGAAATTTATAGGTCGAAATCCATCCATTCCAAGTCGCGATCGGGCGAAAATATCGAAGCCCCCCCATAAAAATCGTCGAAGAGCCGCGGCTAGACAGATGACCGCCGCCTTTTTTCTCGACCGTATAGGCGCTCCTACGGGAATCGAGAGCAGAACTCCGCGCGATCCGAATCGCGTATTCAAATGAGTCGGCCGGCCAGGCATCCTTGGGGGGCCTTTAAGCCACGCCGTACGGCTTAAGGTAATAAACGAACGCGGCTATATAATAAATAATTAAATACCGGGTGGCGGTTGCGCGCGTGCCGGAGCCCGATAAATTTCGGGGATATTTGTTGCAAGCTTGTGAGGGTCAGTTTCTCTCTCTCTCTCTCTCTAAGCCGCTCGATTATCGCTGAATAATGATCTAGCGATTAAATTTATATATCGGCCGGAAAAAAAGGGAGATTTAGCGATTTATCATACTTTGCGGGAAGTATTATGTCGTTACGCTGTAAATTATAACCGGTAAGGGGGATTAGAGGCTTACTTTCTCCGATATTCGGCGCCGGAATACGAAATTACCGTCTCCGCGCAATATTTTTGCTAAAACGATTTCATTTGCAGATCTCAGCCTTTCAATTATGCTCGAGCAGACAAAAGCGCGCTAATCCCCTCGATCCTTTCAATAAATTCTCGAATCAATTTGCAAATAGCATCGGCCCGACAAAGTAACGAAATCTTAACGCAATTAATAAGCCCCAAGTACACTCGGAATATCTTTCCGAGCCAAAGGCTTACAGCCTCGAAAGACGTCGAGGCTCGCGATCGCGCTCGCTCGCGGGGAAGTGCCGCAAAATGCGCGCCGACACGAGAGCAAGTGTGTACGTCCGTCGCGCGTGCATACACGTGTCTCGCAATGCTCGATGTATCTAATCTCCGCATTAATTACGCAGAGCGAAGTTTCACACTCTATAAATCGCGGCGGGATTAGCTCGGACACTCCATTTTTCAATTAGCGCCCCGCGCGACTTTTAGCCTTTTTTTTTTATGCGGAGAAATTGCGCTCACTCGCTCGGAAGGCGCGCGGCAATAATTTAAGCATTTAAATGAAATGACCGAAAATTTCACACGACCCGCCGAGGAGGAATTTATCGCAAGTGAATTGTGCAATGTATGGAATTTCCGAAAAGTGAAAGCGCGCCGATGAAGAATTATCGGCCGCCGAGTCTCGGTTCGAGGTTAAGCAAACGGAATCCCCTCGCATATATATATATCCGGCTTGTATGTTTGCGGAATAATAGCGATGCATCATAATAATTCACGAAAGAATATATATAAGTCTGTTTACTCACCATCAGGAGGCACAAAATCTTCGCTAAGACGGCAAGCTGTGGTAACCTGAAACAGGCAAAAGCAACGATTGCATTAAAGTCACATCGATCAGCGGAGGCTTTATAAGGCGTTTAAAATAATTAGCGCTAAATAAATTATCGCCCAAACGATAAATTCACGGGCACTGGACCCTGTGTGTTGCAGTAATTGCGGCTAACTGCGAACATCTGCGGGGCCGTTAATTTATCGATACATCTCGCTGCTTGTAATAAACGATTACCGCACGGCATGCGTGGCAAGGGTACAGGTACAAGAGGTTTTTTTTAAGGATATTCGGCTTCGGCGAGAATGTAAAAATAACGATTTCAAGGTGCTGCTCGCGGTTTTGGCGCAGTGTGCAACGCATCCCAACGAGAGTGTAGGAAAAATTTCCGCATTAACATTTGATACCGCAGCGTTGGCGTATATTACCTGCATCTCGAGAGTCGACATTAAATTTTGCAATTTATTAGACTCGATCTGATTACAGTTCTGCATCGAAAGATACTAACGCACAAAGCAGAGGCAATAAACAAACAATGGCATATTAGTCAAGAACTAAATTACTCCCCGAGTTCATAACGTCCCCTGGGCAGTCGGCACTTGGCGAAAAATCCGCTCCGAGCATATATAAAACTCGGTTAAAAATGTCAGCGTATCAATCGAGCGCGCGCAAAGCTAGAAACGTCCGAGCCGCGGATTGCATTATGCGCTTGTGGATATATGGTTTCCTGCGGTCGCGGCATTGCGCAATAATAATAATATGCGCGCGCGAACTTCGAGGCTTGTGTTACCGTTGGGGGAGAGAGAGAGAGAGAGAGAGAAAGAGGACTGCATAACGGGCTGATTCACCGCGCCGCGCCGCCAAGTCGATTTTGCACGCGATTAATTGCCCCGGGAGGGGGGGGGGGGGATAATGCAACGATCTCGCCGAGATGTGAAAATTCGCTCGTTTAGACGCTAAGCCGACGTTATATGTATAGGAACGCTCGACGAAGCGGAGAAGGGAGCGTTTTTACGATTCCGCTCGCGGGAACGCCGAGCGGAGATTGTTTACAAAACACGCGCGGGAGTCGATTAATCTTGTAATCTCCGTGCGCCATGCATTGACGAATTGAAAAAAAGTTGGGGAAAATAAAAGCGCGACGAGAGACGGCCGGGATTTCACTTAAAATCTCGGGGAAAAATAATGCGCCGACCGAAAGAGCGTCAATTAGAAGGTCTTATCGCAATCAAGGCCGATATTCCCCGCGCCGAGCTTTCGCGGCGGCGGCCGCGGCGTTATAAATCATCGGCGAGTCTCCGCGGAGGGAAAGACGGAAGCGAGAGAGTATCTTAGAGGCCGGGATGGAAAGGAGATCGGCCGATTCGAACTCGCTCGGGCGCATTCATCATCGCGGCGCACGGCGAGAGGCATGCATCAAATCGTAATGCGCAAACTCCTTCTCTCTCCCTTTGAGGGGCTCTCGAGTTACCGCGAGGTTTAATTGCCGCGACGTGTAAGAGTACTCGCAGACCGCTTTTGCTGCCGCTGCTGCTGCCGTAGTTACTCTGCCTTGGGAGCAGTTATATATACTCCTGCTCGATAAAGGGAAAACGATACCGAGAGCCTCTCTTTCGACATTTTAATGAAAATTAATTGAAAAAAAAAAAAAAAAAATCCCAGTTCAGAACGGCGGCATTCTTTTTTACTGGCCAAAGCTCGGGGTTTTCCAGCGCAGCCCCCCGTCCGGCAGCATTGAATTTCCAAGTCGGCTGCGGCTCGCTCGCAGAAAAGTGGGAGGAGAAGCGGAGGACGGTGGGCCGCACACACACGCCCCGCTTGAATCGGCTTTCTCGCATAAATCGGAGCAGCCGCCGCGGCGCGCCGGTAGCTCTCGGTCCCCTTCTTCTCTCCGCTCGCGCAGCCGGCAGGTATGCCTTATTTACAAGGCGTTGCGCTGTTTGTTTATCGCTTACGCTGCTCCGATTTTCTGTTTTTTTTTTTTTTTTTTTTTTTTTTTTATCGGACCGCTCGTTGCGGGGCTTTATAGCCGTTTCGGAGGAGCTCGGTGGGAATGCTAGGTGTGCTCCTGGGAGGATAATGTTGTTTGAACGATTGGGATTTAATTGTGATTTTGGAATTGAGGATAGAATGAGCTGAATAAATTATTTTTATTTGTGACTACGATTATAATTAGCAACAGTTTTTCTCGCGCTGCAGAACTAAATTGTATCGCGAATGGGACATTCGAAAAACAGCGTAAAACGTTTGCCCAGGCACAGTGACTAAAAGATCGGCGCAATTAATTAATCGCCGATAGTTCTAATTATAGAAACGTCCTCGGCTCGGCCGCTGAACGGGGTGAATTTATCACTCGAGAGCCAAGCCCGAGTTTATTAATTGTTTATTACATAAAGGAACTGGTTATCGATGCCCGGCGCAGACCGAGGCTAAAATAATAACGTAATAAAGCCTTGCGCGCCGTGTATACGCCGCGAACAATAAGTATAAGTGATTTACGGGCCGGAACGAAAGCCTATATCTATATAGACGGCGAGAGCGCAGTAGTACGAGCGACGAACAATCGGACATCGGCTCATTAGTGTCGCGTTAATTAAGGACCGATAATTATATTCGACACTCACTTTGTCTTCTTCGACGTGGCTCCTTTTTTTACACACTCTCTCTCTCTCTCTCTCCTTTCTGCCTTTAGCGGGCGTATGTAAGCAGTTCGTGGAACTGGCGGGGGACTCGGCGCGTTAAGCGTCGCTTTAACTTCAGGCAAATGGACAAACACGGTTAGAAAGAAGCCGATTTGTTTGTGCATTGCTTTTTGACGATTGTTTAAGCGAAGATTTAATTAAAATACGCAGTGAAGAATGGAAATGGTTGGTTGAAAAATTTCGTAGACCTAATGCCTGGTAATTCAGAGATTGAATATTAAATGCAAAGGACAGTTTTCTATAATCGCTGATAAATCGAGCAAGAAGAAGAGCGAAAGTTGTGCTCGGAGAGCCATTCTTCCGTGTCACCGTTGATTAAGTGCAAGCAGCGCGCTGCACGCATTTGAAAATTGAGTCCGGTATTTCCGGTAGTTTTTTTTTTCTGTTTTGGCGCGGGTTTCGCGTTTTATTGTCACCGGAAAAAAAGGCAAGAGAGAATGACGCGTAAGTCAAGGTCGAATCTGCGCGACCGCGCGTAAGTGCGCTTGCACCTTTTTGTCTAAGAGAGTGGGGGGAGATTATTTACGCGCGTATTGACGCTTAATAAATAGTATGACAAATCGGTTACGCATTTTCATTCTTATTGACTGTTATAAAAGGAGCGATACCGCGGTAATTTCTGTATCAGCGTATTGTAAATAGACTCGCTCGTTGTATGTAACGCATGTTTACGAGCAGAAACATGATTCACAAAAAGTAGCGGAGGTTCAACGACATTTACCCTAAATAGTCATCAATGGAAGCTCCTCCGCTCTATTTATAACTTGACCCCCCGAAAGTGGTTTCTAGCTATGAAAAGATTCGCAAACTCACCCTTTACTCGATTCCTCCAGTATCATAACTGCGAGTCCACGAATTCCGGATTCTGAACATAATTTTCGTCGGTCTGTCAGACGCTTCGCTCTCAATACCAAACAATGACTAATTTCAGGAGAAACTTTTGGCGGATCAAAATTTACGACGCCTTCCAGGAAATCAAGCCAAATAACTCGGATTGCCTTATCAATCTGGAGTAGGCTTATTTTTTTTTTATTTACGTCGGTAGGCGGCTTTGATCGTGAGTTTTAGCTAGGCAGACGAGCAGCAATGTGCTTTATCGCTGACTAAAGGCTAATTAAAAAATTCGCCTCTGATTCACTTCCCTAAAGCGATGGCTCGGCGCTTATCGCACCGGAATTTACATCGTGCACATGTAACAGATTATGTCGCTGCGGTCTCTTACGATGGCCATCTCATTAGTCAGTGCTTCAATATCGCAATAACAATGTCGAGTGAGGATTACCGTCGATTTCCAGTGGATCTTCTTTATCGAACAACTAACAGTGTGTCGCTCTTGTTTTCTCTGCTGCTTGTCAGCTCACTAATTATTGCAAAGTAGGCGATCGAAATCGATCTGATCCGTATCGTTTTGAGTGTTTGAATTTGTAGTGTCCGAGACATAAGTAGTAGGTCCTTTCGAAAAAGGGAAATGAATGACTTTCACTTTTAAAAGGATCCACTTTCTCACGTAAGTTAACGTAATGAACTAAAGTGCTAAATTTGTCCACCTAATACTGTAATTACTGATCCTGCCAACTACCAAACAGATGTCGGGTGACTTTCACTTTCTATCATCTGCAGCTAAATTGTACACTTCGTATCACATTAGCGTCGTTCGAGCTCTGGCTTTAGTTAGCTTATCTAAACGATCTGTCGCACGTCTACGGTACTTCCAACGTACTTTTTAGCACCCACTTAGTAATAAATTTCTTAAACATTTCACTTGTAACAAATTACACCACGAACTATATCCGACTAATCCGCTGCTTCGCACAACGACCGGTAGCCGAAAACCTCTGCGAGTACCTTCGAACTCCCTTACGACCTCACTCCCCATTGACCTCGGTCGCACTAAATCGAGCGGTGAGCGTCGCAGCACTCGGAACCGCATCCAGTCCATCGGCTGCGGGTCCTTTGAAATAGGCCGTCGGCCCGAGGAGTAGGAGGAACTGAGGCGCGTGCCGCGTCAGTCCGTCGAATGCCGCCCGGCAATTCCGGCATGTTGTATATAGACCGGCCAAGAGAGAATGACACCCCGCTCACGTGGCTCCGGCGCCGGGGTGGAGGGGACGCGCCGCTCGCGGGCAGAGCAGCACTGACCTAATGTAAGAGCAACCTCGACCATCTGCGCAATGCCTAAATTCGCCGCGCGGCCACTTGACTCGAGGCGTGTAGCGCGAAAAGCCACTCGAGAGCCCGAGTGGCGGCAGAAAAGTGTCGCCGAGGCCAACTCTTTCGGTGATTATGTAGGGTCTCGAGGAATGTGTTGGGCGCTGAGGATTTTAGCGTTCTTTTTCAACTAGTTTTTGATCGTTTTATTGGATTCGCTGGTTCGTTTATTCTTTAGTTTATTGAGGCTCTCTGTTTATTCATTTCTGCACGTCAACGTAGAAACGAATAAAATATGAATTTACTCCTACATGCTTTTAATATATTCAAGGTTCTTTACATGAATAATGTTGCATAAAAATTCTAGATGATTTAATTTTTATCAATATATTTATACTAAAACTTTCTCTAAAGAAACGTACATTTCTATATATCCAATCGATTTATTAAAATTTATATTCATTCAAAACCGCAATTGAAAATAATTTAAGTTTCTATGCTACCAGCATCTAAAAGGAATCAATCTCTAAAGCCTTATCCCATCGAAACGACTAACCCCTAGTCTAATAAATACCGAACCGAGAACACCTCCAAAAAAATCCGTTTACCACAAACTCTCACTCGAAGCAGCAGATTTCGAAAAGAGCAGCGAACCGCGCGACGAGCCCCCATGCCGCTTCCGCGTCCAGGCATAAATACATATCACAGGGAGACGATGTCAATTTGTTGGACCTCGGCGAGATTTACGCGAGGCTCCGAAGCCATTGTTGGCCCGGGTGATTTGTCGCGAGCCCCGGTTTTTATAGCGCGCCTCGTCTCCTGAATGCGGCGGCCCGCTCCCTCCCCGGCCGAGCGCCAGGTGACTTTCCTCGGCCCCGACAAAGGTAGTAAATTCTGCGGTTATGAAGCCGAGTCCTCAATGGAGACGTTCCGCATTCAAGTCTTCCGGTTCGACCCTCGGGAGCTAAAGAAAAAGTAGATTTGTGTGTGTACTCTCGCCGCGAGCAAGGCTCTAGCTTTCGCCAAAATCGGGGATCGGCTCATTGTGCGCGTATATGTACATATATTTCTGGACGCGGCTGAACATTTTTGGTTACGCCTTTGATTGTTGGAAGGGCTTTTGTTACTTGGCCATTGTCGTCTTCAGTCTGGCTTTTACGTTAATAAGTAAATAATAAATAAGCTATTCTTCTCTATTGATTATTGTTGGGAAGTAACTGTTTTTCTGCCGTTTGGAATTTCTCCGTGGCGGAAAAAATTATTATAACAGTACTTTCTCCGATGTCTAGACGCCTCTTCAATTTTTCAGTTGCAAAAAACCAACAAACTATTCCTTTAATAAAGCCAAAAAAAACCCATTCACTTGCGTAAACCCGCCGAAAGCGTCATAAGATCGCTTATAATTAATGGCAGCTCATTATCATAAAGACCTCGTGAAATATTTGTCTACTGCGAAAAACTAGTATAATCAACTCGTATATAACGAAATATTTCAATTTCGTCGATGCTCCTCCTCTCGGCCCGCCTTTGACGCGCCGAAAATAGCCGGAATATATATGAGAGCCAATTTTTAATTGTCCGCCGGTATCCTACTTGCGAACTCAATCCGTCTTGGGAGTCCGCTCGTTCGACTTTGGTGGCGAAACGCTTATTTTTTGCACCGTCTTTCCGGCCACACGCGACGACGAGAGGTTCGGCTCGCGTCGTTTCCATGTATTTATGGGGATCGCATTAGTCACGGTGCTCGACGAATTTCGATGCTAATTTGTACGTCTTCCTTTTTTTTCCCCGACCGACGCTTTCTTCGCTCTGTGCAGCGACGGACGTTCGCGCGGGAAAGTCAGGCGTGAAAATTCATGGCACGTAACTGCTTAAGCAGCTTTCAATTAGCTTCCCCGAAAGGCCAATAATCTCTTCCCAGTATTATCGTTGTAACAATTTTCTAGCGCAAGCTTAAGCCTTTACTTGGACAGACTAACCAAAAGTTTTCCATAAAACACGGCAGCAAATCCCCTCGAAGAAATCGACAGGTTCGCGATCGAGTGCCTGGCGTTATACACAGCCCGAGAGGCAGTCGATTCCCCTCGAGTTATCAAATCATCGTAAACTCTTTGCGCGGGAAGGGGACACGAGCATGCACGCACAATGCGATCGGGGCTTTATCGAGCTCGTAAAATCTAATCTCCGTCGGTCGCTCGCCGTTCGCTCACCTTTCTCGCGTTTTTCGCCCTCCGCGCCGAAGACCGAGTATTGATTACCCTCGCGGCAGTGTATCGAGGAGAAGCCTAGCAAGGGATTTGCGACGCTGCCGGGACGACACTTCCGAATGTGAGTCGATGACGGTGATTATGATGATGACGATGATGATGATACGAGGTTTTTTGCTTTTTTAAGGATTGCCGGGGAAAAGGGTGATCGCGCGAACTGACGATGGCTCGAGTTACGATTGATTTTTAAAAGTCGAGGTGCTCCTGGGGTTTTCAGGATTTTTTTTATCGATTTAGAATTGTTCGATTATCGAAACAAGAATGTAGTAGAATATTTGCAGCTTTAGAAAGTAATCAAGAATCATCTTGAAATATCGTTTGGGTGATGTGTCCGAAAGTAAAAAAACACACGCGACCAAGGCGTAAAAGCAGCGGAGGAGATAACGGAACCGAATCAACGGTACGACTCTGTAAGTGTGCGTTAAGTGTCAAATGGTCGGAATCCATTGCGCTTCGTTCTCTCGGCGACGGACGTTTGTGAAAAAAGACCGAAGCTCGTTTTTACGCTCGGCGCCACCAATTTCTTCACTCCGGCGACAATCGCAAAAAGGCAGCAACGAGATTCGCTGGAAAGTCGAGCCTTAATTATAGGCATGTGTATTGAGCCATGACTGCAGCTTAACGCAATCATTTTTTTAAATTACAGACGGAGCGCGTGTTTTTCGAAAAACGCTCGATTTAAATGGCAGCTCGGAGTTATTATTATTATACAATCAAGTAGCATTTCTACAATCTCAATATTTTTTGAAATCTTTCTTTTTTTATGCAACTTACTGAAACAGCATTCCAATCGAAACTTAAACGTATTCTATCCAGCATTGTAGTCTAAACGCCCAAATGTATACCTTCATTCAAAGACAAGCAGCGTCAACATATCACGAGTCATCAAATCCTCTTACAAACTCAATCCTCCTCATTGAAATCTCCAACTACCGTCACTTAGCCCCCTCGGATCATTTCTCCAAATCCCAAGCACGAAAGCGACTCGTCTAGTCGTGGACGGCGACAAAGAGAGCGGAGAAAAGAAAGATTGATAAATGCAGGACGCGTCGGAGGCAAAAAGCCGGTGAATGACAGCTGCCACACGCTCGGTGACCGATTGCGCAACAATAAACGCTGAAAGCTCCTGTCCCTTCTTATGCGCTCGAATGTAAGACCGGTCGGGCTGTACTATGTGTGCCTGCAGATAAAGCAAAGGGAGAATGAATCATCGAAGAGAGGATGATCCTGTGTCATGTCGCCGGCTTTTATCCGAAAGTACTCGAGTTACGGCGGCTTTTGCGCGGCAATTTTTGGCTGAAAATGGGAATGGAACTATTAGTTCGTCGTTGAGTCAGTTTAAGTTATTTAACAAGGGGAAGAACATTACTTTAAACTGTGATGAATAGTATTTTTTCGAGTAAAGAAAATTTATGTATGTAACTAAATAAAATTTTTCTCTCTCCTTTGTTGTACTTATCTTGCTTCGTGCTTCTGTTCGTCAGTTACGTTGAACAAATACTTCACTTCTTTTCAACAAGAGGTATTCTTCAGTTTGGAAAATTTAAGTCCGTAAATCCTGGATTTTTTTACTCTACCTTATGCAATGACCACGAATGAAATGACTAACTTTTTTCTTAAAATTACGCTGCCGTTTTTCCTACTTAAAAAACTATTGAAAAAAAATGACGCTTATCTTAATCATAACTAATCGAGCGAAGCATTAACTTCAGCCAGCGAACACCTTTGCCCGATCCCTCGGACAAATTCTCAGCGGCACTTTCCCACACTGTTTTATCCCCTCCATCCAGCCAATCCCCGAGCGCATTTCATTGAGTCCTCCCGAGATTCCGGGTGAAAAGTCGCCGCGGCTTAATTGAGTTTTACGGGATTCATTCGGTCCGCGCGCGTAATGGAAAAACTCGTCTGTGCCCGGCGACGCGCGCCAGATAAATTTGGCCGCGAGCGCACAGCCGCCGCCGCCGCCGCCGCCCCGAGAGACGAGCTCAGGAATTTCAATCGAGGAGCGCTTTATCGGACGGGTCACTGCCACTTGGAGGCCCCGTAAACCTAATGAAATAATGGGTATAAATCTTAATTTGATTTGCCGCGCTTTCAATGAAATACCCTTTACGCGCTGTAAACGCGGTTATTAACGAGAAAACTACCGGCCCGCTAACTGCGAGAGGGAAAAAAAAAGGACATCGAAAGGCGACCAATTAAGCAGGCGAAAACCTGCATCGGTAAACAAGGCGGAATGCAATTGCGTATACGTCGGGACGAGTTCTCGAGAGAGAGAGAGAGAGACGTCCGGTCGCCTATAGGCGATTGGCGCCGCTCGATCCATTTACCGCGATGGTAACGACGAAAAATATTGCGCGTTATATATAAGACCGATCGTATTAGCTACCGCCGCCTTCATTCGCGTCCATCGGGAGGCGCGCGCTCGACTTCCAGTTGAAAATTGTCCATTGACGTAATATAACTGGATCGGCTGCCGATTGTAACTTAGGGATTTCAGGTTTACGAGCGGGTACTTTATTATTTATAATGGCGTTTTAATAAATGTCTACATTTATTATTTACACGAGCATTACGGGAGGCTGTTTATAAAGTCTCTTGAATTATTGAAAGCGCACTTTAAATGTTAATAAATTTTGCAGAAACGTCGAATGCCTCTCGAGTTAGTCATCGCGATTCTCTCCCGGGAAAACCTGACAAACATTTAGTCATTTTTACCTCCCGCGCGTCCTCGGCAAGAAGAAAAAGAAGAAATTTATTTGAAAAAGCTTAAATCGCCAAAACGCACAAGCGATCCGTATATACGTGCAGCGGTCGCATAAAAGATTCCCCGTTCGGCGTTATCCTTGTTTATCCGTCGGGGCCGTCTAAGATTACCGAAAAACTGCTCGAGCGGACGCTGCTGCTGCAGCTCTCCGCGGCGCGGTGCACTGCTGTCGTCTGGATAATGCATCTTCGCGGCGAGGTTGTTTGGTCGCCGGATCACGTAGCGCTTTTGCTGCCGAGCAAATCGCTACGCAGCGCGGCGGCAAGAAAGGGGGAGCAGCCGAGTGGCGGAAGGAGGGAAAGCTGTTAAGCTCTTGTTTCACGGTCGTCGGCGGCGCGCCGCGCGACAGACCTGGAAAACAATGTCGACAAATTGTGTTTAGCTGCCTTTTGTGCCTACGTATTACGTCGCGCCGGGCAAAACGCCGGTCAAGAGGGCAGTACTGCGGCGTCATTGTAATTTTGTCGGATGCGCGTTTGGGACCGTAGAAGCTGCATAATTCACGTAAACTGCCAATTGCCGATAGTTTTGTAGACTGTTTGTCGTGCAACGAAGAGGGAAAGAATTATTTTCTAAATTTAAACCTGAAACAGTATTCAGCGAAGAAAAAGAAAACGATTTGGCGCATAAAGAAAATAAAGAAAATTCCGGTAATTGAAGTGAGCGCGCGCGCAGTAACGCCAAGCCCAGGCGTACCTCTCTCTCTCTCTCTCTCTCTCTCTCTGCCTGTGTGCGCAGACTTGGAGTTCGTGCGTGAAAAGGTTAGTTCGTGTCGCTTTTTACACTCCTCTTGCTTTATGCAGAAGCCTAATCATAATACCAGGAAAGCGCGTGACTGCATGGCGCTCGGTCAATGAGCTTTCGCGCACCGGCTTAAATAAAAAAGAAAAAAGAAAAAAGAAAAAAAGAGGAACGCGACTGAATCCAACACGTTCGCGTTGAAAACATTCTCGCTCTCGCTCTTGCGATATAGAAAGAATTAGCCTGGAGTAAAACGACGACAGAAGAACCCCTTTTTCTGCGGGAAGTAAGGCTCGCGGGGAAACTTAATCCGCGCCAATTTTCAAGAGCAGTTTCGTGGTCAATCGACGAGACAAGACGTCTCTCGCGGAGGGGGGGAAGTTGAGTTATAACCGACGATCGATCCGAAGACCGAAGCGAGACGGAGAGATAAAGCAGACTCAGGAGCGTCTCGTATTGCCTCCCCACCTCTGTATACCCCGCGCGTATATGTGCAGTCGCGCCCTAAAAGTGCGACTCGCGCGGCTCTTGTGCGGATTCCCCGGCGAGCAGTTTCGTATGACTAACTCTCCGTCTCTCTCGCTCTGACTCACGTCCGCGTACGCGTTTGCATGGGCTTTTGCGCCCGCAAAAAAAAAAGGAGAGACGCTTTTCGGCGAAGCGCCGATCTGGGTCGTCAACCCGAAACTCTGCCCGAGGAGCTGCGGCTGCTCGTCTAGGAGATAAGGCAGGGCGAGACGCTGCTGAGTACTTTGTACGGAGCCATTTTTTTTTTTTTTTTTTTCCGTTAATTAGCCGTGGATTTGCGTCGGCTCGGCGATAGATTTATTTCGAGTGGTGGAAATTAAATCGGGCCAAATATGGGAAGCAAGGGAGATACGGGGAGCGAAGCAAAAAGCGAGGCGGGAATTCCTAGAAGAAACGCTTCGGCCGGAAGCATTGAAGGCGGCTTCGACACTTTTTTCCATCCATGTGTCACATGTAAAGCGGCGATGACTAACTCTCGCCGATTAATACGCGAAGCTGCAGGGTTATACGTGAATCTGGTTTTTTTTTTTTTTTTTTCGTTTCTCTCGCTCGCTTCTATCGGCGATCCTCTCGCAAACTAATTGAACGTCCGCGGTGGTAAATCATTTTACCGACTCGCTTGACGAACGCCGAATGAATTATTCATGCGGCCACGCGAACATTTTATCGGCATTTTTTCTCCTTCAATTAAATCTTCGTCACGTGGCGCCGCGCGGATTCCAGGTCGAAAGGCAAGCATTTTCCATTAATAAACTTAGCGCGACGAGCGAATCTCTTGCTAATTTCGATGAAGTTATCTGCCTCGTTGTATCTCCGTCGTTAAAATTTTTAAACAACTTCTCGTCTTTTCGCTCTTTTTTTTTTATCTCGAGCTCTAATCGTTCGGCTCTCGTCGGAATACTGCTTATAATTCTCTGAAAAGCGACGCTTCCTCGTCCCCTATCTCCCTTGACCCACAATGTAACTTACACCATCGATAAACGCCGATAAAATGTCGATCGACATCGCGCACCAGATTAAATTCTACTGGCCGCGCGGCGCACATAGTGTTTTCTCCGTATTTTCAGGTCGCGCAAACACGGCGTATAAAATAGAGCGAGATGCATCCTCTTCGGCGCTTAATATTTCTCGGATTGACAGCGAGGCTCTTGACATTCTTCTTCGGGGCCGTGATATGTAATTGATAAAACGTCAGGGACGAACGCGCGCCGCGAGCACTCGACGCCGATTTTGACGCGCGTCGAGGGCCGCGCGGGGATTAAAAGTGCGGCGTCGAGAGCGAGGACGATGACGTGCTCGATGCCTCGATAATTAACCGACTTCGCGTCCTGATGTGCGCATTTATTTATTTGCGCGCTCGCGATATTAAGCCGCGATTTCGACTTTAATTTTTTTATACGACTCGGGAAAATGCAGCTCGATTTTGTTTTACCGTTCGAAATCACCTGCGATCGTCTTTAAAAAAGATCTGGAAGAACCACTTGTAGCAGAAGTCGCTCCGCGCGCGGCTTATCCCGGCTAAACAGGGCTTTGCAGCCGATGCAGCAAGGATATATCGAAGAAAGTGAAAAAAGAAGCAGGAGAGAGAGAGAGAGAGGAAAGCCCCGAGGAGTGACACTTGCGCATATCCTCGGAGAGAGAGAGAGAGAGAGAGCAGCTGTCCGCCCCCCTTTAACGTCACTTACGTCGCGTCGAATCAGCGCGGCTTTTCCCAAATGGGCACCGACAGCCCGATTAACTTTCGGATCGCTGCCGTAAGCGAGAGGCGCGCGCGCCGTTGGATATATGTACGCGCTCTCTCGCGATATTACGCCGGATTATGTTGTACGCCGATCCCGCGATACCACCGCGGGGTGACAAGTGTTCCGAGCGCTTTTTACCTTTTCTCGGTATTTCTCGGCTCTCGCGGGTATTTCGATATGTTTGTGCGCGGTTGCAGTTTTTTTTTTAGGATGCTTCATTTATTCTTTAACTAAATAATCTACTGTTATATATGATTTACAAAGTACATTAAGCTAAGAACTTGGCGCCATCGTACTCGTATATTTCTTACGAAAGCGCGTCTGTACTTAAATAATCAACATCTACATGAAATTTCTGCAAAATTTTTTTGGCTTAGAATTTCATTTGTGCAATATACTCACAATACTTGCAAAGTATTTTGTAGTGTTCATGCAAGAAATTAATACTTTAGTGTCACATGCGTCGAAGGAATATTGTAAAAATAAAGCTAACATGTATTTATTCTCAACGTAATTTAAATTTGGATGATGAATAAAGTACCCAAATTAAATACAATCCGATAATCACACACTCGGCATTAAAGTAGCGCAATTACCAAAGGAACTCAATCAATTTCTGCCCGTTAAAAAATTGGGCCTTCGGCTCTAACAAGTTTATTAAACGAATAATTAGTTGATTTCCGAGGGCCGAAACCGATAATCCACCCCTGCCGCCTGATAATGAGAAACTGTACAAGCGCGCACTCGATATAGGGGAAAAAAAAAGAATCGCGCACTCGGCGACCGGTTAGTCACAATTAGCGGGCAAATCAATTGCCGGGGGGAGGAGCAGCAGCGGAGCCGCGGCAGATTCATCAATATGCATTGGTGTATAATCGAACTGAGGTCATTAAAATGGTCGCATGGCATTTTATTGCTCGCGGAGGAAATTCCAAGTGGCTTATTACATAAATAATGCGCTGTTTAAGTTACCGCGGACGGTTATGGGCTGACATTTTTATTTCTGCCTCTTTTCACAGGCAGAGTTGTAGGACGGAATGCTCGGGTGATTCATTTTTTTTTATTTTTGTTTTTTTTTTTACGCTTAACGCCAGCTAGCCGAGACGAGGAAAAATGCGAGAAAAAATTTCAAATGTGATTTACTTCGGGAGAGTTGGCAGTAAATTATAAATTAGTAAGTTCTAATGCTAATGAACACGTGGTTTTGATATATTATGAATGACTTTACTCACTTTTGGAGATATATTTGGTATTAAAAGCTGATTAGCATATTTATGGGAAAATGATATTTTATGACAGCATACTACAATGCCAATAATTATGTGGGTATTTTTCCTCAAACTGTAAAAATATTTTTACGATCCCGCTCGAAATTTCGAAATTTCGACGGTATATTTTCCTCGAGTCCAATTGAATTTCTAATTTCTATAAAATAGACCAAAACTTGTCCCGAAAAATCTCGCCGTTAAATTATCGATAATTATCAATTTCAAGCTCTTCCTTATGTACAAGCGCATGAATTACGCGCCGATAAATCATCCGGCAAATGAAGTCAATCGTCAGTTTAATGCCTTACGCTGGTGGCAGCATACTCTGTGTCCAATTAATCGGCGTAGGTGAGCCGGGAAGGTGGATTTCGGCGGCGCCGCATCAGGAATGCTAACGATATTCCGCCCCTTTCGGGAGTAATGACGTTGGTTGCGCTTATTTCGCGTCTCCCGGTGCCCGAACCTCCCACCGAATGTACGTAAACTTACATCGGACATTCCGCGTTGGATAATTTTCAAAAATTTTACCTCAAATTAAATGTCAAATAAGAATTCTACTTTTCAAATAGTTTATTTATTCCTAGACAATTCAGTTTTACCTGCATTATCATCTAATCCAATTACTACATTTTAATACCAGTAATAAACTAGTAGAGAATTTTAAACGTTTAGCAACTCCCTCGTCCGTACCACACTCACCTCGAATCCAATAAATTCCAACTGAAAAAAGCTGTCGCGCACGACGAAAATTCAAAGCCTCGCCGGAGCAGCTTGGAATCCCCCAGGTATATTTACCGATCGCGTCGCATTGCATACAATACCTCCGGGAGGGCCGGCAGCCAAAAGGGATAAGCGATCGCTTCTGGTTTATTGCGTGGCCGCGGGCTAGTCATAAGCCTAATTAAGAAATAAGTCGGGCCACCCGCGTCGGCGGGAGCGGCCCCGGCGCTAATCGCGTCCGCGGCTCGATATTTATCGGCTTTTGATTTGATTGGGCCCGAGGGGAGGACTAGAGTTTTACGTTCCGCTATAACAAGCAGTAAACTTTAGAGGCGCGGCCTGCACTTGTTAGCGCGTCGCCGCGCTCCTTTCCATCGCTATTTCTCGGCCAAACGAGCTTCTGCACGTCGGCGGGAATAAGGACGAGCGTTCGTTTTTGAAAAATACATTCTTTCGCGTATAAAGTTCTAAAAGCGCATTGTGCAGCTTCAAAGTAAATAGTTAAAATTTTATTAAGCAAAGCTTTAAGATCGAATTCTAATTTAGCATCTTCTTACGAAATAAATAAGAATAATAATTAAAAACTAACTGTCCCCCATCCTCCGTCGCTTGTCAAGAAACGCATTAAAACTTCCCGCAAAAGTATATAGATTTCGCTCTCCATTTCTGAGAGAGTTTTTCGGCCGCACAAGGCACACCCACGTCCCGAGGTAATTAGCCCCATTGACACGGGCGCGCATCCGCACACGCGCGGCTCTCCTCGCATCTCGGTGTGGCTTACCTATCGCCGCGATGCGTATCGCAGCTAATTAGCGGCGCCGCCTCGCCAATTGGCCAGGCCTCCTCCCCTCCGATCCGAGGCTCTGCGAGCGCCAATTCACTCCGGCCGATTGAATATTTTGCGCGCTGCTCAAACTTAACCGCTCGTCTTTGAGCCGCGCCAAGATTTAATCAGACTGCTAAAGCGTGAAAATCTGCCGAGGATTTAACTGCGTTCGAGAGTAAATAGAGTTACATAAAAGAGCGCGGCAAAAAGCGTCTGCGTATCCGTGAAAAGCGGGAACGCGCTGTTATACATCGACGCTGCGCACAATGTAATAATAACACACGCGTCAAATCGAAGGTAATCCTTTAAGCGCGACTCGTGCGCACGCGCCTGACCTCGCTCCGGTGTGTGTAATTTTCTCTCAACGATCCTCGGCGGGTATTTTAATTTCTGTTTACCGGCCGTGGCGATTAATGCGCGCGAAAAAGGAGCTGCTGCTGCTGCTGCTGCTTGCCCAGCCGCTTAACGCGCATCGCGGCGTCGCTTATTGTACCATTGACCGTCGGATTTTCGGGCCGAGCGCCGCGCCTGAGAAGAGCGAGAGCAGCGCGCAGTAGGCGTACGGATCGCCGGCGACTTTTTGCCGGCGCGGCGAGTCACTTTTGAAGATGAGGTTTCTAATGCTGCCGGCGGCGGGGCTTCGAGATTGGGTGGTCCGTACCTTTTAGCGAGTCGTAATTTTTGCGAACGTAATTAGCACGTGGCGCTGTTTGGGCGCTGACGAAAAAAGTTGGCTTTTTTCATTTTCGAAAGTTACTGTTAAGAAAACATTGCCGACGGAGTGTCAATATTTTTTAAATTATGAAACGCCCCGGGGGATTTACGCTTGCGCCTCGTACTACGTATCGTTCCTTAAATACAATTTTTGGATAAATCCATGATTTGGGTAATCATGCGTTTTAATACAAAACCTACTGTGTAGAATGGGGATTTAAAATAAATTTAAAGTCTTCAGACACAGATTGTTTAAAGAAATCTTAGTGCATTATAAATTAAAAAAATGAACAAGGTGTACAAGCAAGCCAGTCGCCTCAGTCCCATCGCGAATGACTGACGGAAGGCAAATGTTGTTGCCAATGAGCTCGCAGCCCAATTTATAGCGGAGGTCCGCTCGAACTTGGAGGCATTTTTCAGAATTGGCTCGAGCACGAATCCGGCGCTGAACCTCGAGCCCGAGAAATTCGCGCTAACGCTGAGAGCTCCGAATCTCCGGCGTAGCGCCTCGTCTCGTTTCGAGACAACTTCGGCCTCGAGAACTTCTAGCTACTCGAAAAACAAAAATGTTTATACTTTTTTCTTTTTAATTGTACAACTGAAAAGATATTTTTAAAACGCACAGCGTTCGAAAGTTGCGTCGCCAAAAAACAATCCTATGAACCCAGAACCGAAAATATTGAAACTCGGATTTTAGCACTAAAATCGAAAAATCATCGGGCGAGTCGCTGCCGCGTCATTAAGCACATCGTAAAATTAACAAGTCTCTCCCACTCCGCGAAAAAAGGCACGTAATTCGGGGAGCACCGCGACAAGCAGCCGTAAAACCCCGAAATCCCCCGCACCTTTGGCGAAACTTTGCATTTTACAGCAGCGCCGGAACTCTTTTTATCGATTGCCCCTTTTCTTCGGCGATGATGAGTCGTCGCCGCCGCCGCCGCCGCAGTCGTCGTCGCGCGTTTTTATGGCTCCGCGAACCGATTCGCCGATCGATCGCCGCGAATTTCCATATTTGCAGGCTTGATTCGCGATTCGTCAATTATCATTGGCTGCGGGAGAAGTAAAAAGACACGAGTTGAGTAACGACGGCGCGAGATAAACGGCGAAAGTTATTCTTAATAAAAATTCTTGCGTGAAACGAGTAGTGGCCTCGGGCCGGAGATAAAGGGAAATGAGAGGATTTATACACTACTTTGTAGGACTGAACCAGAAATACATCGCGGATCCGAGCATAAGAAAATTCCGCTTCCAGCCTACTTTATTCTCCCGTACGCCTCTATTCTCAATTACCGTCTATATACGTCCCCTTATCTCGGCGTTTCTTTCGTTCGAAAAAAATATATATATCGCTGCTTCGCGCCGACTTTATAGTGTCCCGCCGTCGCATGACAAAGCTCCCAGGCCGTTTCGCAGAATCTCTTTTTCTCCTGGCTTTAGTCTCACTCTCTCTCTCTCTCTCTGTCTCGTGGTAATTTTTTTATCACCGGCCGAGCGCTTATAACTGTATTGCGTGTGTCGCCGGCGCCTATGTCTTTTCTTTATCGGCGCGCGCGCAGCAGTTTTCCAACGTCGTCGTTCTTTCTTATTGTCGGCTTTAATGCCCTATTGGAATATGTATGGCGCTTTGCGCGCAAAAGCCTGCTGTCGAAGATCGCGTGTGCGTAAATACCCGCCGATTTCGATATTGTCATATACGTCGAGCGGTTTAATATATAATAGCTGCGAAGCGTATAGCTGCGGGTAAATTGCGCGATTCGTCGCGCTCGAAATACGTCTGCTAATGCAGATCGATAATGAACAATTTGCATCGCACTGACGAGAGAAAAATGTTGCTAGTGAATATTAAAAAAAAAAATCGCGCTACTCTCTCTGATTTCAGCGAAATCGCGTATCAAAGCGGCTGAAATTACGAAACAACGAACTCGGAGAGTGGCTACTCCTTACCTCCTTTATCGGCCGCGAGCAAAGCAAGTCAGCTTCCAAGAGTGGTCGAGCACGCGAGCGAACTCCCTCGCGTTTCCGCGTTTCTCAGGCTGGCCCTTATCGCTCCGATAGCAAACGAGCGTTTTACGAGTCTGGCCGGGCCGCGTACGCGGAACGGGAGAAAAGCCGAGGACGCGGATGAACGGCAGGCTAAGGAAGGTGCAGCGCGGACAAAAGGCCTCGCAGCTTTTGTTCGACCGCCGGAGAGGAATGTGTCTTAATTTTACAGGGCGAATGAGGTTCATTTCAAGGTGTACTGTTGACCAGTGCGGTTGAAAAATGATTAATTGTAGCTTGGATGGTAATGAAACGGAAGCAGTCCGGGTTTCAAGTGCTTTTTTGAAAACTGTCGAATAAAATGAGATTTAAAGCGTCGTGCTGTTTTAATTGCGAAGCTTATCAAAGAGACAAATGCTTACTGCTGAATGCAGCTGCCACGATTTAATTAAGGTGCACGTAAATAAACAATTTATCGCGTCTGCGCTGCCCTGCTTTAAAGTCCTCCCGCGTCTAGAACGATAAGACGGAAAGCGGCGGCGGCGGCGGCGGCGGCGAAATGCTCGTCGCGACTGCGGCGGAAACGAAATTTTCGATAGCAGACTACGAGGAGAAAGAGAAAAAGGAGAAAATGGCGGAGAGCGGAGATTGCGGCAAGCGGCTGCTCCTCGATCAAAATCGCATTAATTGCGTGCCATCGCGATTATGTCTGTCGCTCGTCTTAATTGGCTCTCTCTCTCTCTCTCTCTCTCTCTCCAGTCGAGTCGAGCGCTTTCCATCGGCAACCGTACTTTTAGCTGGATTTAGAAATCCAAAAATGTAGCTGCTTCGCAAACTTGTTAATATTGTGTTTGCCGGTTTTTTTACGTTCCGGAAACGACGAAATTATGACTACTTACTCGCGGACGAATTAAGAATCACTAACTTGTAAATCCCCGAGCAATAAAGTTTATTTTATTATGTAATAAAGGTGTGCTTAAGACTAATAGTTAAGATTATACATAAACACGTATTTGTACATTATTGCATCTAATTTGTAAGCCTGGAAACGGAGAGACGTCCTTATCACCGGTATAGAGCTTCCTCGAGCAATATAAAGTGTTAAACGTAATAATGAATTTTAACAACATTTCCGTCGTCGTTTTTATCTCGCACTTTATTACCATGACAAAAGACTTTATTGCCCGGCGGCTTCGGGATGAAATTACTACCAATTTTACAATCTAAAAACTTATTTTCGTAACAGCCGCCGCTCTAAGCCTTCTTTGCAATGAAATAACTCACTCGAGCTTCAATCATCGCGTGGATCGGCTAATTGATACCGAATGAATTCGCTCCGTAATAACAAAGTTCGCGCTCCAAGCCTGATAAAGAGCTCCGCGGGCCTAATCTAATTATAATTCGTACCTTCCGAATCCGTCTTACCGCGGAGCAATCAATTATATGCGTTTCGCGCGCACGTCGACGTTTGTGTAATTTGCCGACAATTAGCCGTGTGTCGTAAACGGTGCGCGATTTTCGTTGCGGCGCGCTTCGTTAACAAACTTTTCAACCCGCAATATTCCACCGCCTGATATTTCCCGTCCGTATCGGTGAAATGGTAAGCGATTAATTGGAATTGCAGAAACTATAAGAGCCGGGCGATTGAGTTACTCCGAAGATTAATTCGTTCGTTTATTGATCGTGAAACGGAATTGTTAAATGAGTCCTTGGCACACAAAGTCTCGCGCTTATTGACAGACGACAGCGCGTTTTATTTGAAAGAAGGCGGCCGCTCGCGTTTACCAAGTCTTAAATCCCGAGAATCAAGTAAACCCTCTCCCGTCAGCAGTAACGCGCTTAACAGCTGGAAAAAGGGAGAGAGTGCAACAAACCAGCTCGGGAACGCGTCCGCCCTCGAAAATTTACTAAAAGTGCGAGAGAGCGGCTTTCTCCAGCTATCTCCGGCAAAACAACTTGTAAAGCAGCCGCGCGCCGCGCCAAAAAGCGCAGACCGGCGATCCGCTTCTTTCCCCGCAGAGTCCTCCCCTAATCCAGCGGGGCCGAGGCGCGCAAAAAACTCCTAACTCAATTCCCGCGCGCCAAAAATCTCGCTCTCTCTCTCTCTCTCTCTCTCTCGCTCTCCGAGCGCGCGACGCATCAGACATCGCCGAGGCAGAAAAGGGGGTGGAGCCGCAGCACTTTCGCGTACACTCGCTCGAGATTGAAACGTCTCGGGCTATTTGTTTTGACTGGTGCGCGCGCCCCGCCCAGCTCGTCTGCGCGCCGCCGCCGCCGCCGCCGAGAGAGAGAGAGAGAGAGAGAGGACGCGAGCCGCGCAGCGGAGCAAGGCTTCCGCTTCCTTCCTTTCCAGAGCGATAGCTGGCTGCTAAGCTGGATGCAGCCGAGGAAGTCCGAGGGGACGAAAAACAGAATTCCCCAGCCGCACGTGTCCCTTTTTCGAGCGCATTTAGCGGAGCTTTCATTTTTTTCTTTTTTTTTTTAAGCATTAGTTGCTATTTTAATAATTTTAAAGTGAAAGAACGACGGTTGCAGAAAGGATATTTTGCGAATTAAGAGAGCACGCCGTAAACTCGGGACAAGCGCGTGCTCCATAAACTGCCTCGGGAATGCAGCCGAGAGGGAAAGAGAGCTGGGCGCTCGAAATTTTCGGCGAAATTGAGAAAGCAGCGGGTGGAAAGAGCTCGTAAGGAAGGGAGAAAGATTTGGCCTGTCCTCGCGTCGCGCGCGCTCGCACACTTTTCAATCAGGCCGCCGCGCCGCCCGCCGTTTTAGGGAGGACGCCCCCTTCGTCGTCTGCCTGTCGTCTTGAGTCACGTCGTCGCCGCGTTGTATCTGGCTTTCCGCGGCGGTGTGCATCGCTGCACTTTACCTCCCTCGCCGTTTAAGTCGCACTTTTTGGCCTTTCAATCGGGGAGCGAAGTCGAGAGGGGATGTATTTTCAATCGGAAGAGGATATATTAATTGCAGGCTGTTAAACGTCACCTCGCTTCCAGGAAAGAATCATAATTGAATTCGATAAATCCGTTTCTCGCGAAACCTCTCTCTCTCCCTCTCTCTCTCTCTCGGGCAGACACGTGTGCGCGCCATCTCCGAAATTGAAAGCCGAAAAACGTCGGGCCGAGAGGCCTCCTCCTCTTTAATTTGCGGGCGCACCGCTCGCGCGCACCTACTCATTTTCGAAAACTGCCGTTCCGCGAACGAGAGCAAATAAAGCAGGCTCCCGTGGCGCTCGTCTCACCTTTTTTCTGCTATCAGCCCCGCGCGTAGCGCCAAGTGCTCGCGCGTGTATTTTGCAACGGGGATACTCGGCGCGTTCGCCGCGGATTGCTTGGCCGAATTTTATCTGGGGAGGTGTTTGCATCGGTGATCGGTGAAGGGAGTTTTTTTTTGGATTATTACTGGTGTTGAGTTTAATAATGGGAATTGGGATTATTGCTGCGGCGATAAAAAAAACGTTTGTTAGTCAGTTGTTGAAGAAAGTCTGACTCATCGCGGAAGTAACTACTGGAGGTTATTCGCATGATTCTCGCTCGGAGATTTACTTTATTATTTTCTCATTACACTGTGTCATAATTCTTTATCTCTCAATGTAACTTTTCGAAAAAATGAAGACGTCAAATGTCTTAGTAATAAGAAGGAATATACGCGAATGAAGAAATTAAAAAAAATCCCGTTACTTATAATCAAACGCTATACGAAAGCTTTGTCAACATAAAAACGACATCGCAAAGTTAATGAAACCCGCGTACTTTATTTGACAATGCCGCATAAATCTCGTCGGCAAATAAAGCTTGAAATTCTTGTGGAGTATCTAAAAGGGACTACCGTACGTATGTTCGCTTAATGCTCGGGCATAAATAATTAGAGTCGCGCGCTTGAGAGTGTAAAATCGCGCTTACGGCGCTGCTTCTAATTAAATGGACGACACCGCGAAGTGGCCAAGTATCCTTGCGGTTTTATTCGTCTCGATTTGTTTACAGCTTTCATTAATTCGCCGCGCGGAATGATAATGTTTATTTCGTAATTTTTCCGACTAAACATTACCTCCAGGTGACGATAGTTGCACAAATCTCGTTTCTCCTTAAAAATATATATTGTTACGCCTCGATTAGCATTATGTAAATCTGCTCGGGTATTGAGTTTTATCGACCCTTGACTTTCACTTTTGTGGGTATACACGTTTGTTATAATATAATAATATATATACATATATAATATGAAGCTAGGCGTACGATTGGCGTTTTATTATCGAGATTGTTTACATTTGCGTCAATAAAGTAACGCATAAAGTCTGTATTTTACGACGACAATCTTTGAAAAGGCAGGATTTATTGCGTAAATATTGCTTCGTACTCCAAATTTTACAGCGCAAATTAATTCAGTGCTTTAGAGGATGGTTACATGCATGATTCGGGGAGGAGGATTTATCGTAAAAGTCATCTTTAGACGTATTTTCGCGCGCAAAATTGCGCAATTAACAGGTCCGCTAATTGCACATCTCCCGTGCAAATAATCTATCGAACTATTCGCTACCTGGGAGATAAAATTCCAAACGCATACCAAGACGTAACTGAAAAATGTTTCGCTTGTAACATCGTAATCCTTGTGTTTACGCTGCTGTTCTTTTCGTATGAATACTTTCTTCTTAAATGCCAATGCCAGAATAAATGTAAATGCCAGTACCGTATTAATACGTTAGCCGTTTGAATCAGCATTCATGCAAGTTATTGTTGTTTTATTAATGCGGAGGAAAATCGCAACGATCAGCTCTGCGCGCTTATTATTATTTATCTTACGCAGGCTGAAAATGTTCCCACGATTATCATATAATCTGTCAAAGAAAATATTTCTCTAAACAATTAAACATAAAGTCATCACGGACAAACAAGCGCTCGTTGCATCCTCGTTGAAAAAGTACACGCCGGCCAGATTGTTTGTACACACACCCACGAATGGTAATTTGAAGTAATCCTTCCTCTCCGGCGCAGAATCACCTCTAAGCTCGAGCGCGAGGAAGAAAGGGTAAGAAGGACGTGGAGAGGAGGACGGGATGACGATGAAGACTTCTGCGCGGGAGAGAAGGAAAGAAGCGTGTGTCCTCTCTATAAATACATTACCTTGTTTGCCAAGCACTTGTACTCGTCAGCTTGCGCGAGAGCGCCGCCAGAATGCGGCTCTTGCGCTTTACGATCTCTCTCTCTCTCTCTCTCTCTCTCTCTCTATCTCCGCGGACGAGAAGATCGAATTCAGAGAAGCTTTTTGCCGGACGCCTCTTTTCTTTTTGCGAGCGTCGAGGAGGGACGCGAGAGCCTCTTCCCACGGCGTCGAACAAGATTCATGCGCGGTTTTAGGAAAATCCAAAGATCCGCTCGTAAAAACCTGTGACTTGCTGCTTTTCTGCAAGGTTATGGTTTATTAAGCGGCGATAAACGCGCGTTCGCGTAATTTAATGGCCGGTTTACTTTCGATTAATTTTATTGGAACGAATATACTTGGACTTGTTGTGAATTTTTAAACGGCGAAAGAATTATGTAAACTTAATTAACTACTAAATCTTTTTCCTCAATGAATATTTATTGATTATCTGTAGTTCATTAATAGATTGATCTGATTGATAGATTAGGCTATCAGTTTTGATTAAATTTACTTATTTTCATTAATTTGGCAATGAGTGACTAATTCTTTATGTGTACGTTTAACCAAAGTTTTTATCGATCACAATAAATAAATAATACACGGAAATTTATCGGGAATCTGTGATATATGGACGTTATATATAATCGTCACTTTAAGATTATTGTGACAGTTTAACAATATGCTAAGGTGAACTTTTGTCATATATTATTATGCTTTTTAAATCGCCGAGTTTACGTTGCTAATGCGTCTATTTAATTTATTTATAAAATTTTAATGCTACTTATCTTGTGTTTAATGCAAATTTATCAGTGTATATCGATTTCCCGGTAAATAGATTAACAAATTATCGCCAAATTGTCAGTGGTATGAGAGATTTAATCATTCAGTTTTATACTTGATTGGAATGTCGCATTTATGTAATAGCAGTGATACGAGTGTTGTAAAGCCCAGATGGATATCGAGATTTACCTGCGTGAAAAGCATAAAGCATTCGAATGCGCTTAAAATTAAATTAGTCATTATCAATGACATTTTCAAATTTGAAGATAAAAGTGGCTCTGAGGAGTGTATAAATATATTATTGCTCCTTATTTACTGGCAGATAAGTCTATATTGTTACCGAAGAATACGCCGTTATTTACAAGAATGATGAACCAGTCAATAAACTCTAAGCATAAAAGCTTTGATAAACGTAAAGATGTGTTATTGAACCAAGATTTTTTCAGTTCTTATCAAATTTAAACTTTATTTTCAGTTAGGAATTTCTCGATATTAAATTGTTCTCTTAAACACTTTTATTTGTTATTACTTTATCAACAACTGTATAAAAAAGTACTTGCTTCAAACTTAAATCACTGAAAGACAATACTAATTCAAAGACGCCCATCACATTCATAATTAACTTTTCAACTAAAGCTACACTTTCAATTACCATAAAGTTGACATTCGGCAGTATTTTCGTTCCTCCGCTACTCGGAAAAAGAGTTTAAAAATGAATTTCAAGTACAAAGTATAGTTTGCCGATGTACCTCGCACATCAAGCAGGCTCTTCTTTTTTTTTTCTTCCCGCCGCCTCTAAAAATACTACCTTCCACGCACTATCAATGAAGCTTCGGGATCATCATTCGGCGCACGATAATATCTTCGGTCAACACCGAGCCGCGGCGAGATTACGCGCCTCCGTACCTTGGCCGAAGGTTTCCCCCCGCGAATTACGCGGCTTCGCGGCATATACACGAGTCGAGGAAAAAAAGGAAGACTCCCGGCGCCTAAAATATTTGCTCGGAGCAAAACTAATAGCCGCAGGCGACTTCTATTCTCGACTTCTATTCTCTGTGTATACGTTCGAGTGTCAAGTTTAAGAAAACGCGGCTGAATTTTATTATAGCGAGAAGTGTCCTCGATTCTTTCGCGAGGCTTCGTCCGTTTGTTTATACAATTATTGAGTCTCTCGAGACGAGGATTCTGAGATGACAGCTTTATTTTATAAATAGCTTTTTTACACTACTTTTTAGAAGCTTAATAATATATTTGAATGACTAATTTCTGATTGAATTATCACGGTAATTTATTCTTTAGAATTCGTGTACATTACTCGCAAACTTTCCCGGTGCAACTTGATGCATAAAAAAAGCCATCTTCACAAGATCTTTTTAAGATCGACGCGAGTCGCGCTTAAAAAATTCGCGTAGTTTTTCAAAGCAAACATCGATGACACAACGAGCACATACTTGCATACCGCCAGTCAGCTGCGAATTTCTCCGCGGAATGCAGCTGCGCGGGCAGCAGCTACAAAACAGCTGAGACGGGAAAAAAGCTAGCAGCGACTCTGAATGGCTCGGTAAATGATTTCTAAATAGCCGCGCGGCGGGGCCCAGTCTCAATAAAGTTCCACTTAACGAGACTCGATTGTGCGCGGAAGACCGGCCGCTTGTACGTACAAGCGCTGACCGTAAGCTTCGATGCTATGCGATCGATATATTCGAAAAGCCAATGGCACTAAGTGCGTATATTTGCACGGCTGAAAGATAGATCCGTCAGGTTGGCGCCATTGTGCGCCGAGCGGATAATCTAATCTCGCAATAAATGACACTACGCGGGAATGCGCTGCGAGCTGCTCGGCCGGGAGAAAGGCCCCGGCGAAAGTCGTGCACGAGATTTTCAGATCTTTGGGGATAAGATTTCGCGCTCGAATAACGGGTCAATTTCGTTCGGGGAAAAGTAAATATTGGTCTTTTCAATTGTTTTCGAAATATATCAATTTTCTATACCCGCAGCTATATCATTAACAGACTCTTAATACATTTCAATTCAACGTTTAACCGCGAATAGAGAGGCTTATTATTTAATCTCGAGTCAGTTAATAATTCCCCGGCGGTAAAATTGATGATTTGCGAATCAAAATCGAGCTAATTCTAGATAATCCAGTCGTTAAACAGCATCAACACGACAACATACTACCTGGCGTCTGATAATTGAACACACAGGCGACTGAAAGCCAAGTAGTCCAGGCGACAGCTACAATAATCGTCGCCCAGCGGGCATTTATCACGGTGAATTCATCGCCGTATTATTCCAATAAATTCCAGTCGAGGTGAGAGAGAGAGAGAGAGAGAGAGAGAGAGAGACAAACGAAGGTTCGCGCGGCGGTGTTCATCATTGCCATCGGTCGAGGGAACAAAAAGGAAAAGCAAAATGTATAACTTGTGTAATCCCGCGTGTAAACGTCACTCGCCGCGTTAAAACGATATTCTCTGATGTCTGTATACTACAGGGGAACACTGATCAGGTGGTCGATCCATCAAACGTCAGAGGAGGCGCGAAACCTTGGCCATCGTTGTAAAACCCGCCGCCGACGACAGAACGTGCGGTTGTATCATTAGTCAAACGTGACCCAGTTATATAACAATTCGGGCGCGCGTTCCACTTTCGCCGCCTGCGAATGGCCTATAGTATTGTGCGCGAGTACTGTCGGTTAGCTCGGAAAAATTTGCATTTCTCCAGAGGGGATCGACTTGATTTCGTCCGCACGTGTTTCCAAGCTATTAGCCGACTTCTCTGGAGGTGGAATCTGTTTTTTAGCGCCGATTCTCTCTGATGTTGGATTTTTAGAAAACAAGTCTAATAATCGCAGCCGAGTATCCGTGAAACAATTAGCGATAATTAATAAAGTGGGATAACTCACCAAAGTACTACAGAAAGGGAATATGCAAAGCATTTTATAAGCATTTCATTGAAGCATACTGCGTGTAAAACTCGTTCTTACCTGAAACAGAAAATAAGAAAATTCTATTAATAACCGATACACTAATATTAAAATATTACTGATTCCATTCCGCAGCTAGATTAGTTTAATAATTAAGTACCATCATCTAATGTTCACGTATCCATAATTTAATTATTTATTCTAACGGATTAAAACTAATTCTCTCTAGATTCGCAGAGGGTTTTCCTTATGTCTTATCGAGCAGTTTTTGCGCGCGCCGACAAGACCGCCGATGCCGGAGATCACACTGCACCGTCATTTATATCATTAAGGAGTCATTAACATTCCATCCGCGGGGGAAGAACGAGACTTTTCACGGCCGCGCTCACGAGTAAAACTGGTTCGCCGTGCGCCTCGGCCAGTTGAAAAGCATTCAAGGGCTCGGAAAAAGGACGCGGCTTTTAAAATTTTTTATAATCGGTCAAAAAGAACTGTGACGAGCAGATAATGTAAAACGGCATCTTTCATATCGCCCGGCAATGCTTCATCCACCGCCGGAAAAGGCTTTTTCCCAGCCTATAATAATAACGAAGAAACTTTCCGACGAAACTATATAAATAACTCAACGTATTTGTCGCGCAAAGTCCAGAAGTCCGCAGAGCTAATCTCCGAGACGAGAAAAATCGGCGCTTACGTCTTTCGCTCGTCGGCCTTCCGCGATCTTCCCCCAGCTCGTTTTGTCAAGAAGCCGGAATCGTCGGCAATTATAAAGCCGCGGTGACGATCAATTAAGCCGGTCATATTCCCCGCATACCGGGGGCCGTTATCGCTCGAGTTTTCGATTCTAACGACGTCGTCTAACTTATTGCGCCGATCAATAATTGATCAACCGGCACCGACAGGTGGCACCGAATTTTTCCGCGTCTGCCGCTCGTCTCGCTCGCGGCGCGACGCAAAAAAGGTCCGTTTGCGCGGCGCGGGACCAGGTGATCGATCTTCCATCCGCGCGGCGACACTTTCTCACGGGCGGCGCATTGCTCGCGATGCGCGCGCGCGCGCGCGGTCCCTTCTTTTTTTCCGGGGGCTTAATTTAATTGACGAGCCTGCGAGTGTCGCGCGAGCGCGATTGCTCGTTCCAGCCTGCGAGATACGCGCACTTTTTCTGAAGCCCAGCAGCACGAGCGACTTTTTCGACTGCACTGCATGGCTGTGTACGCAGTCTCGTTATCACTAATAATGGTAGGAATGCGAGCAGCGGAATGCGGGGATTAATCATACTTCGATGTTCGATCGCTCGTTTTCCGCGTTGTTATAAAATTTTTAACGTTACTCGACTTTTTCTCTTTTATAAAGATACATTCGAATAATCGCGGTTATCTGCTTGGAATTAAAAACTTCTTAATGGTAAAAAGTGACGGTTCTCTTGCAAAATAAACCTCAAAGTCCAAAATAATAATCGCAATCAAGAGCGATAAAGCCGCTCGATTATTAACGTATACCCGAGAGATTAAGTACGCGTCAGTTTGATTGAGCTATTCCTCGCGAGAGCCGAAAAAACGGTGCGCGAAGTACAAGGAACTCGGAGAGAAGAGAGAGAGAGGCTGCGCGCGCATTAACATTCCGCGCATAAATATCCCACCCGTAAAGGATACGCGAGACTGCCTGCGCACAATTTCTGGTAATTACAATCACTCGCGATCTGCGGTGGCGGGAACTCCGACACCTTTTGATGATCCTAACGGTGACATAGATTGTCAGTACCTTCGTACAATTGCTTAAAAAAAATCGGTGCTACATGTTCGACAAGTAGGACGCATTTGAAGCACAAATTTACAACAGTTTCCTTTATATTAATGTATTTAGAGCAGTCCCCCGAAATCCGCAGTGCATTTCCCCGCATAAATCCCTCTTTCACCGCCGAAGCATCAATATCGCGCACTTTACGATCCCCGCCTCTGACCGGGGAGCATTAAGACCCCGCGCAATAAACGGTCATCCGCATATATCCCCATGCATTATTTATGCCAGGGGCGTCATCGCACGCGAGCGGCGCATTTTTCAGCTTCCTATCCGCGACGAGGAGTCCGCGCGCGCAAAAAGGGGAAGCCGCCGCCGGTGAATCGGTTCGACTCTATCGGGCCTCCGTATCTCTGACCCAGATTGGGCGCTATAAACTGGCCAGTCATAACGTAAACAGGTATATACACCACGTGGCGCGCACATAAACCGCGCGCGTAATATATTTGCGCCGCTGCATTTCGTTAGAAAATGTGTCCGGGGCCGCTTCGCCCCCGCTTTAAAATCCGGCGATTCCTTGGCGCATCGAGTGCACCCGCGAACGCGATCGCTTCCGACCTACTTCATTTTTCATGGACTCTCGCCGCGGCGCGATAACAATTTTGATTTGCTCCCCGCGCTTTTCCGCAGTGAATTCGTTTTTCCCCACTTAGCGACTGTTCGTTCTTTGCAGAGTCGTTGCCCGTTACGTCGTTTACCTTCCTTTTCCTCCGAGATCTAAATAGTATAAGCTCGCTTCAATTAAATCATCACTAAAAGCCGCTCGCGATCTAATTTGCGCGCCCGGAATTCAATACCTTTTAATCGATCTTGCGGCCGACCGCTCGGAACGCAGCCGCCAGTTGAAAATTGATCGGAGCTCATCGGTTGATACCGCCCTCCTTTCTCAAATCCGCTCGTAATTCTCGACGAGGCTCGTCGTCTGATTTTGCACTTGCCACCTCTCCGCGGCCACCCAAATAATAATAGTCTGTTATTTGCCGGTTCCGCGCAATTAGCCGCGCTTCAAATCGGATGCATCGGAGCGGCCGATACATCAGGCCCGATTAAGCCGATAATCACAGAGCGCGCCGCGGCGCAATTGCGCTATTCCGCGCCCGTGTATTTATGCGCGAACTTGCCGCGCGTGCAAGCTCCCTCTCTCTCTCACCCCGTTTATCTTCGCGCCGAGAATTGATTTTCAATTAGAGCAGTCTCGGACCTTTTTTTATCTTTACTCCGTGCCGCGCGGCTCGTTCGTCTTGGGGATTGGACGTCAAGTGCGAGGAGGTTGGACGTTAGAATTGTAAGTTAGAAGGATGATTTAGAGCTTAGATAATTGTTTTAAACTCGCTTTTGAGGCTTTCATTACTTGTTAAAAAAATGAACCGATTCGCGTTCAGTTATTTATTCAAAAAGTCCAAAAAAAGTGCTTTCAGCAATAATTTCATTCCAACAGCTGTCGTACACTGCAAAGTTTCGTACAATTAGTTCTATCGGCAAATTAATTTTCCCGATGCTCCTCGAATTCTAAGAAGCAATTACCATACAGCGGCTTTCCCACAAGCCTAATCCCGCCTACACAAAAGCGATCCGTCAGCGCTCACGGCGCAAAAGTGTTAAAAAGGCCTTGGTCACGAGCCTCCGGCGAGCACAATGCGATGGAAAATCCACTTCTAAACAGGCGTGAAAAGGCCCCATTTCCATCTCGAATTTCCCACAGAGAGCCGGCGGCCGGCGACGGCGCGCCTCCTCTAACGATTCCAGTCAACAAATTCGAAAGGGGAGCTGCTCTTCCCGACGCGCGTCAATTAGTCGCGAGGTGTTTGTTTGGCTTTCTCACGGACGGATGCCGGCGCGAGTTTCGAGCACCCACTTCGTATGTACTACGCGACGCGTGCAGCTCTCGAGAGTGCCGCGGTATACTCGATTTCGCCGATCGGACTCGTATTAACGCTGGAATTTCTGAATAAATTTCGAGCCCAGAGTGAGACCATCGGGCTTTGTGCGTTTACCGTCTTAATTACAGGTCGAATGTAGGGTAATTATTGAATCGTCAAAGCCTGATAAAGCATACCCACACCTTAGCCATTAAACTTTATATAGTAGCTTATATACTAAAATATCCATTCGGCCGACGATAAAGCCGAACATTCCCGCATTACGCTAACGAACCTTGAAGGCTAATCCGGTGCATGTTAAATTCGAGCCTAATTAACGCGCGCGGTACTAATAAATTCTCGGAGAAACAAAAGTCGTGTAGTGAATATCGGCCGGTAACAAATGACGGCATGCGGGCGGCATATTGTTAAAGATCGACCACCAACGACCCGATTAGTCCCTAATTTCGAGGTTTCCCCGCGCCGTAGTTCCACTAATAGCTCCCTTTAGTCATCCGCGATTGATTAGCCGCTCGGAGCTCCTCATTTTTTTTGTTCCTCTCCCCTCGAGGTCGAGGTGAGGGCCGCTAAACACCTTTTTCTCGCCCCGAGCGTCGCAGCATCGCTTATCGTGCGAGTCCGCGTAAAAACTTTATATGGAAAAAGGTCAATTTATAATTCATAAGAGGATTAATAATTATTTAATTACAGGCGGCCGTTTATAAATATTTAAAGAGCAATTCTGTTTTTTTTCTCTCTCTCTCTCTCTCGGGCGGAGTTCGTTTTCACGCGCCAAACTTGCAGAAAATTCTGCGTACGAAGGCGCATTCCACGCGAACACCCTGACGTCACGCGTGGAAAAAGAAGACGGGCGCGCGCGCTCGAGAAACAAGTCAGGCAGTCTGGCGCAATTATCTTACGCTCCTAACAATGCGATCCGTTTGCATTAGATAAACAGCTGGGAAACAAAACATGCGGCGGCGGCTCGTCGTTTCGAGGAACGAAAAAATTTCCAGCTCCGCCGCCGTCATCGGAGAGCTGTTTTCCTCGCGGCCCGTCAATCATCGCCGCCTCGGAAAATGCCGATTGATTTTCAAAACTGGCATGAATATTGATACATCCTCGCCGATATATTTACGAGCGAAATCGCGAAAATTGATCGATCGTAAAAGAGCGATGAGTAACGACGCGCTCCAACCCATCCGCGGAAACTCGTTACGTGTCTTTACGACACATTTACCCCAGCCGTCGAAAAAGAGTCCGAGATAAAAGGCAATCGAGCTCCTTAAGAAAATCGCGGACACAGCCGCGCGCAATTCTCCCCGCGCGAGCCAAGCAAACGACATTCGACATCCCTCCCGACGGGGCCGAGAGATCGATGAGTGGCGGCGAGGGGTTGGAAAGGCTGGTGCGACGAACCCAACTCTGACGTATAGTCCGAGCGCGGGCAAGGCGCAAAGATAGCCTTGCGTGCGTGCACTTGCCTTACGTGTCGGCCCGATGTACAGTTTACGTTTGCGCACCTAAATGCAGAACTATGCATATTTCCCCGCGTATTTACCCGTTTTCGAGCCCGACGTTGCGCGGCGCGTTCTCGTTTCCGGCTCATTTGCGTTCGATTCCGTGTCAAGACTTCCCATTTGAATTTTCACTCGGCTTTAATACAATATTCATACCGCGGCTCCCCTCGCAAAGTGCTTAATTTACCGATGTAAAACGTCCGTTCGAGAAGCAAAAAAATCGGTTAATTATCAAGCTTCCCCTCCTGGCACTCGCTCCCGTTCATCCCCCGCGTCTCGCGGCGGCTACCAAGAAAAAGCGCAGGCAGTATGAGTGACTCGGAAACCGCGCCGCCCGGGGAATCGACGCCAGACGTACGTCATGAATTGTTCAGAGGGCTCGCCGACGGGGTCGTCGGCTCTCGGCACAGTGGCGAGTCAATAATATCCGCTGCCGCGGCTGGAATGCTCGCGAGTCTGTTTGGTCTGCAGCGACGACGACGCCGACGACGGCGGCGGCGGCGGCGGCGGCGTCGGCTCGTCTTTCCGGAGAGAGGAGATCGGGCCCCTCGTCGAGGCGATAAGTGGGTTATACGCGCGGCCGTTTGATCTTCCGCCCGCTGTTTATTCGAGTCTAAAGCCCGCGAATATCTTGATACTCGAGCTCGAGCGATTTTTACGAGAGCCGCTTCGGCCTCTTGTCGTTTAGCTGTGGGGTATTGCTTGCAGTTAGGAAATTTTATAGGGGAAGAACATTTTGATTCTTCGCTGGTTAATCGGTTTATCGCACGATAATCGAAAGGCATCCCGATTCTGACACGCCACACCTCCGTGCTCTATGTTTCCGCGGAAAACTTGCGTCTAATATTCGTATCAATGAGCGTCGATTGCGTAAAGTAAACGGTAGCGAAATACTAGAGTAATTGCGTAAAGGAAACCGGCGCCAAGCTCGCCTTTAAAAATTCGCGTATCGCCGTCGGCCAGTGATTCCCACGAATTTCAATCTCGAATTCGATATTACTCAAGCTCGATTTCCCGGAATGCCGTCGCCTTATCGAAAATTCCGTCCGCCGCGCGCGTTTAGCGTAACGGATGTCGTGAGTTACGCCGCCTATAAATACCCCATTAAGAGTTCGGTGATCCTCGATCGACGAATCCCTATCTGCCGTATAAACACTCCGGAGTCTGCGGCTCACTGACCCTTCTCAACTCATCTCCTTTGTAATTCAGGTCTCCGCGTCACGGAGATCCGATCGTCGCGGAGCGATCGGTATTATAAAAAGAGCGCATCATCGCCGATAAGATTAGCTTCTCACCTTACGCGACGGGAGAAAACGCGCCTTTTCTCTCTCTCTCTCTCTCTCTCTCTCTCTGTCTTCCTGCACCGCGGCCGTCAGTTTTCCTCGGCAGATTACGATCTGAAAGCAGCGCCGATGAGGAGTCGCCGTGATAGCACGCGGCTCTTTATCAGCTGTTCTGCGTTATTGGCTGCGTTTGCTTTTGTGCTGTTTATAAATAAAAGAGTCGCGGAAAAGACTGGCAGCGTTGGCGAAAGAGCGGCCGATTTGGATGCAATTTTTTCCGAGAATTCTATCAGCTGGCGTTAGTCAACGATGCCTTTGATTTTGAGTCATTGCCCACTTTGTTGTCCAAACAATGAAGCGCAATCGGGAGGACAAAGTGTGGCGTGGACTATGCAATAACTCCTTTGTTTTTTAACCGGTAGCGGCAAATCGTAAGACCGAAGTTCGAAAATAACCAGGTTACCTTTCGGGACGTATATCTGAAAAATAGGAGCAGCCAAGTAAATAAACTTTCGAAAACAAAATGTTCTCCCCCTCGCTCTCGCAAAAGCAGCGCGTTTTCAATAAACATTTCATTTGGAGAAGTCCCCGCCCGCCAGACCCGAAAAACACTTCCCTTCACTCCCCCCCGGCAAAAACGAAGATTTAACTCGGGGGGCTGAATATATACGACGAGCGAGAGAGACGCGAAAATATGTATTTTTCCGCGGCGAAAATTCAAAATGGCCGTGCAGCGAAACTTGTACATGCACCGGGGGCGCTTCGTTAAAAAGCCGTCGGCGAACAAAACAGTTATAAATCCTGCGTGCACGCGCGCGTCGCCCGAAGCACAGAGCCCCGAGAGAGAGAGAGAGAGAGAGAGAGAGAGACATTCGGAAAATTCAAGCGAGAGTCGCAAGTCGTCGATAACTCGACGCAAACAAATTCCTGCGGGGCGAGTGCAGTAGGGTTTCTGGGTCAGCAAAAGGTATACGGCTTCTCGAACAATCATTCCTTCCGAGCTGACTTTTGCTCGCGGGGGAGCGGCGCGTCTCGATTCCTGACGGATTTATTATACGGATTATCCGCAGTATCTTTGCGGTAATCTTCGTAAGCTCTCGCGGGCGAATAATGTAACGGTGGAATAATGCCGGGATTTTTTATTACGCGGCGACGATTGCGCTCGTCTTTAACAATGAAGCAACAGCGTAAAACATACAAAATCCAGCCGAAACTCGGGAAAAATCACTTAACAAAAACCGAGAAGCCGATCCGAAAGATATGATCGCCGAGAAGCGCAATCAAAGTCGGATAAAAAAAAAATCGTATGAGGAATAAAAGCTCGCTGCGAAAAGGGGAGAGCAACAGTATAAAGCTAGATCTCCCCGACGACGTCGGGAGCTCGCAGCTCTCAGCGTTAAAGTTCGCCCAGCTCTGGGCATTGTTCGCGGAGCGGAGAGAGCGGCCGCCGCGCGGATGGCGCAAAGAATAAAAAGAGGAAGGAGGAGGAGGAGGCGGACGAGGCAGCGAGAGGGAGAGAGGGAGCTCCCTCGCATTCGTGCTCCCCCGAGTGTAACAATCCTCCATTATTGAGAGTCCTGTTTACAAATTGAACTCGCGGCGCGCGAGTCGATCACGGAGCGAGAGCGCGGCGCGCGTATCCCCTCCCCCCGCCGTTCGACTCCCTGGGTTTAGAGTATTGAGGCGGGAGGGGGTGGCTAGGGTGGGGACGCTGCACTTGTGCAGTTTTCCTAAGTTTTCGGGCGCCGTCGGCGCTCTCTCTCTCTCTCTCTCTCTCTCTCTCTCTCTCCAGCGCGCGAAACTTTATTCCGCTGACTTGCGCTCGTTGTTTTGTCCGTTGAGCCAACGCCGGGGGCATCGAACCCCGTCACGTAAAGCTCCGCCGCCGCGGCCGAGCATCTCCTCGAGCATCGGGGATTTTCGCCGTGTCGATCCGCTCGATCTAGCTGACTTATATATATATATATATACGGGCGAGCGGCGTAACCGAGCGAGAGGAAGAGCGGAGTTATCGATGGGAGTTTCGACGCTCTTTCGCCGAGGTCCCGACTGCACACCGGGATTTTTTGGATTTTCGACCAGAGAGAGCCACCGACTGCGAGCAGGGCGCACCTTTTAGCGATGCCTGTAACGAGAGCGGGATTTATGGCTGTTTTGTTTGTCGGTGCAGTCGCCGGGGCAGCCCTTAATGCGGATTTTTCACCGCGGCGGCGGCCGCTCGCTCGATGAGCGCCGAGACGAGGGGTTAATTTCATTTTTCCCGCTGATTTACTGCGGCGCCTCCTCGAATTTCCTTGAATATTTCAAGAGAGCCTCCGCGCTTTATAACCAGTCGAGTGAATAATGAAGCTTAACGAAAAGCGGAGATTTAATCTGCCATAAACAAGCGATCGACGCGGCGTTGTTATCGCCGAACCGAAGTCAATCAAAAATTCCGAATAAAGTGCCATCCGTCAAGCGCGTGTCTACGGCAAACCAAATCCAATCGCTCGACCCTCAAATCTGCGGCTTGATTGAGCCTTTTCATCGGGAAAATTCACTCTCGCTCTCTTTTCCGCGCTTAGATAGCCGCAACGCAATAGAGGACACTTTCGGCCCCGTTCAATTTGGCCCGATTGAACACACTCGCCGGCGAGTAATTAAAGCGGAGGGGCCAGACGATAATTAAGCGACAAAAGTGCTCATTACACCGGGGGGGGGGGGGGGGGGGGAGGACGGGATTTTTCGCGGCAGCGAGTCGCCGACTAACGAGTCTGATTTACATTTGCTCGCGAGGGGATGAGGGAAGGCGAGCGGAGAACGAGCGCCGAGTGAATGTGTATTGTGTTATAGTCTCACCTCGATATCAATCATCGCGCGAGCTTTTGTCGCTCCTTTTTTCGACTTCTTTCTCTCTCTCTCACTCTCTCTCTCCCGCCGCGGAATGCGAGCTATATAAGCTAATAGGTATTTTATCACTGAGCTCAAGTGCTTCTTGATACGGTTCGCTCTCCTTTTTTTTAGTCTCCCTCGGTTTCTTCTATTTTAGATCAATCGAGCCGATACTTTTATTCTATCGTAAATAGGGTTATTTAGTTTTCTTTTAAATGTCGAAATTTTCTCTGTCAGATAATATCTCCGACGTTCTAAATTATTGAATAATGTGAGTATATATGTGAGATGTACTTGTACAATTTTTGTATACGCATATTATATAGATTTTTAATTTGTTACTCATTTTTTAGACAACTGATGTTCTTCGAAGCACTTCCACTATTCCGCGAAATGATCATGTGACAAATAGTTTGGAATGTTTCTGATTGCATAATTTGTAAATCAGTATCTTTCACCGGTTGATATGAATTTTCCTGCGGCCTGATATACGAATTTTTTCTTATGAAATTTTTAACTTTTGCGATTATCGTAATTTTATCGCTTAATGCACGAGTGCTCTTTGATAAATTATTTCATTATCAAAAGAGGGCTAAAATGCTAAAAATATTCTATTTCTTTAAAAGGACCTTATCTTATTTATATTAATTAACATTCAATTTAAATAAGATCAATAACGATGACTCGCGCCACCAAACGTTTACTTCTTTAAAAAGATTCTTTCCCGTATTTAGCCTATTACACAAGTTTCCCCGCAAAGTAAAAAAAAAAAAGCCAACAAAAAGACTTCCCCCCGCCTTTCGTAACCGGGACGCACAACAGAGGAGCCGCGCGGCCTGTAAGAAAACCAAAATCGACCGGGTCCAATTTAAAAAATCCAGCTCTCTCTCTCTCTCTCTCTCTCTCTCTCTCTCGGCTTATCTTCGGCATCTTATTAGCCCTAAATATCGTGGAAGCACGCGTGTGTCGTTCGGCTTCATTTTGCATTCTCGATCGATCGGCCGCGGCATTAAACGGAAGGGAGCTCGCCGATGCTTATCTCTCTGTCTCTCGATATCTTGCCGCGGCGGCGGCGTCGGTGACGTCAGTCGAACGGGGGACCGTCCTCGTCTTTATAAACAGGCCCGCAGATCTATTAATCCCGCGGCGCGCATTATACACTCGCGACCTTCGATGTGAATTTACGCGCGAGGCTAAGGAGGCGGCGCGGCAACGATCGAATTTATGAAAGAGCGACGCGAGTTATTTAGGAGAAAAATTAGGGGACGCCATTCTTTGGCCCCTATATTGGCGGGAGAGTAAATTTCTGCCATTGCGACGGAGGTGCGTTAACGTTGAATCGGGAATTTAAGATTGCCTCGCCACGATAAAGTTGGAGATCTACGCGGAGGTCGCGTCTAAAAATTGATGGTGTAAAAAGTTCCATTTGTCGCGTCTTCGAGAAGCGTTTTGAAAAATACTGGCCCAAAGAAAATAGCTTCCACCCCGCATCTCGTCGCCTACTTGACCTACCAATTCCAGCTTATCGTCAAATATAAAATTAAGCGCCAAAAATCTAAGGCACACCGTGCAAGTCTGAGCGAGCCGACAACTTGAACGCCGAGAGAACGAGAGCAGCCTCGTTATTGTTACGAAGGATTTATGCCCTCAAGTCCTTGGCGAAAGCGAGCGAGAGAGAGAGAGAGAGAAGGGAATCGCAGCGGCGCCTATAAATTCATTCGCAGGATTTGAGGATCTGTAAATCACTTGGCTCTCTCGCGCGACAACGGCGAGGACGACGCTCTGCAGCTCGCTCCGTTTCTCTTTCGACGAGTGACTCGCCTTTAATTGGGATTTAGGATGGGGTCCTTGTCATGCGAGGACGAACCGCGCTGCGGATGATGTTTTCATTAAGAAAAATGTTGCCCGGATGGCCATTAAATCCGACCTTTTTTTTGTCCACCGGCGATATAACGACGATGCAGTTTGTTAAACTAGCCTAGTATGAGGCTGTAAAACGAGGTGGAAGACCGAGATATATATATATATATATATATATTAACGCGAGCCTGTCCATTGCCGTATAATAAAGTTTGACGATTCTGTTGAGCATTTTTATTGGTCCCGAAATTCTTCGGGGCTTCGACGAGACATTTTAATTTGCGATCGCGCGGCTGGGCTATTTTTAGCCCCAGACTCTCCGTTATCTGCGCGGCGGAAAAATCGGAAAAATCGGTTATCAGATGGCTATAATTAGTCTACAAAGTAGATATTAAAGCGCGCGCGCTCTCGGCGCCCAGAACTATACTCAATATGAAAATCTCGGTTATCGCCGCGGCGATTAACCGCGATCAATAAACACGAAAAGTGCAAACATTGTGCCATGGCGACGTGCACTCGAAACCGGTAAGCCACGTTAAAAACAATTAACTCGCCTCGCGTTACAGATAAGACCTCGTTTTCTCTCTTGCCGCGGCGGCGAGATCGTTAAAAAGCCGCGGCGGCCGCTGCGCCGGCAATCGTAAACAAAACTCGCTTTTCAGCCGGAGTAAAGTGCGCAGTGCAGAATACGCCGGAGCCGCGCGCATTATTTCGGTAGTAATCGGCGCGAGAGTCGAGAGCCCGCGCCGCTCTCCGGAACGGTGCAGTTCTGCGGCTGGGCGCGACGAGCGGCTGATTGACTTTTTAATTGAACCGGCGTATAGTCGGCAATTATCTGGGCTGTGCTCGCAGCTCTCGTCTTTTTCTAGTCGGCTGAGAGCGCGTCGCAAGCTCGGCCAGCGCGAGCATTGCCACGGTTTTTTCCAATTTGCCTTTCAAGTTTGCTGCTCTCGTAAAACAGGACGGTCATTTTATTAGATCGAGCTTTTTTCCTCGTAACTCATGAAACGGACATTTTTTCGAGCGCGGTGATATTGGCTGCGCCGTGGAAAATCGACAACCTGCCTTCTGAATGCGTTCCCTTTTTCGGCTAGAGTCGGCTTAAAAATTGCTTTTTTGCCGTTGTTCAATTATAAGTCATTGGTTAATATAGGTATATTTTTTCATTATACGATGGATGTCGCATTTTAGCTACGAATGTAAATGCTTATTTATTGCATCACGCACATCGCGAAATCTCGTTGGCCTCGATTTACCGATTTCGTATACTCTTAGCTCCTACACTCCGTTCCCCGTCCGAATTTTGAAAACAAACGCTAAAAAAAGATTAACGCTAATCACAATCAAGCTAATCCCGCCAGTCACGCAATTAAACATTCGCGCGACGCGCTCGCAAAACTTTCACCAAACGCGCGCGAAGCCCTCCAGAAAATCCGTCAACTTAACGATCGCCATCAATTTCAAAGCACACACACACACAAAAAAAAAGATCCCACTCTTCCTTCGCGGTTTTTCGAAATTTCTCCTCTCCGCCGCGCGCGGCTTAATTGCTATCTCCTCGGCGGGCATTAATAATAAATTAATTATCCGGCTCTAATCGGCTTATAAATCACGCGCTCGCGATCGGCTAAGTATACGGCTGCAGCCGCGCACCTAATGATTGACACTTGACAGTTTCTTGTTTTCGCGCACATAATGCGGCGCGGACGCGCGCGTGTATAGCTTGCTTTGCTGATCAAGATCCGATCGGCGGATCTTGATAGAGGCTCTCGACCGGTAAACCGAGCTGCCCGAGCTTTCGCGTATGTAAACACCGGCTGATTACGTGACGGAGCAGTGATCTCGTTGCTCATTTATTTGTTGCGCTCGGAAATTATCGGCGACATTGGAAGAATTCGTTTGCAATTCAAAGCAGCGAGTTGCCAAGGTGCTTTTCACGAGGAAGCGTTAAACATGAAATTCAGAATTCTCGATTGTTCTTGGAAAAGTAGCGCAGATGACAGGTTGTTGAACCTCGAGCTGTATAAGGGTTTTGAGAAAGATTATTTATCGCGTGGACACCGACTTTCGATTGCGCCCGAGGCTGCGGCCTGTGTGAACGATCTGTTACGGCTTCATTCAATCAGCGGCCTTGTCAAATTTTCATTTACGTGTACCTACATTAGCCAAAATTTATGACGTTTTTAAAAGACTTTAATCAGCCTCTTCAATCGACCGAAAAGCAAAGTTTCCGTAGTAAAACGATAGAAGAAATCTTCGGGTCGACTCCGTCGAGCGACTAAATCTGTTTATTACTTATATATCGGGCCCTTATCTCCGAGCTCCGCTCTCGCAAACACGCCGTCGAGATGATCGCGCTCGCGGAGCTATTGACCTCCAGCGGAAAATCCGCCTCCGACTCTCGAAAAGCGATCGAACTCTTATCACCGTCGAGCAATTCCGCTTTCTGGGTCAGTAAGTCAGGCGTTTTCTCGAAAAATCAGCAAAAGCAACTGCGCGCGAGCGGCGAAGAAACCGCGGCTAATAAAAGATGAGTTTGCACCTGTCGGTTGGACGGCGTCGTTGTTTTTTTTTTCTTTTTCTTTTATTTTTTGCGGGCGTCACGTGAATCGGCGCGTTTTCACTCGGGACTTCGAAGCCGCACGTGCCGAGCGTCACGTGGGCCATAATTTAACGACCTCGCCGCCTTGCCTATGTTTTGTGTCGAAAGTCGCGGAAAGGCTGTTTGGTTTCTCCGTTAATTTCACGTGTACACGGAAAGCGTCGATGTGACACTGACGATTCGGGACGCGCTCCGAAGTATATATGCTCAAGTACTACTTCCTGGTAGCCAAGTTCACAGATTGAAAGTTAAGGATTGACGAACGGAAAATGTATTGAATTGTTTTTTATCTTTCGTTAATCGATTTATGATATTTATGATATTTGATTGATTGCCAGCGCGTGCATTTGACCGAAAAATAAAACAATCAATCACGCAATAATTCCGCTTTCGCGGAATTGCAATGTAACTGCCGAACATTCGAAACTGAAAAATCTCCGCTCCTCGTTTTACAGTTCGCCCCACGAAATCTCCTCCCGTCCCAGCGGCGAAAACAAAAGCAGCTCCGATCCATTACCATAAAGTGGCCATAAAGCAGAAACGGCAGCCTGCCTCGGCCCAAGATAATCGAATTTTCGCGATGAGAAAAAGCGCGGCCGCGCCAAAGCCTCCCCCATATAAGAAAGCGCGAGAGAACGGGGAGGCGGCTGTAGCGCCCCGAAAAGGATACGGCGGACATATGCCGCCGCGGGCGGCTCTCTCCTTCTCTCTCTCTCTCTCTCTCTCTCTCTCGGCGACTTGGACACCTCCCAAGAGCCGGGCGACGTTAAAAGTGCAATAGCCCAAGGCGGCGCGCAGGAGTTAACGACCGTCACACAGCCTCTTGGCTACCATTTGCGGCGGGTTTATTAAGCCTCTCTCTCTCTCTCTCCGCGCGGCGTTCGCGGGGGATATTGCGGGAGGCGCGAAGAGGCGCGAGGATTCGCGGGGATGGGCGAGGATTTTTTGACGAGTATATTTGGTAATACTTAATTCATGCGAAGGAGGAGAAAGAAGCTCGGGGGCTTTGTTGTAACTGCACCATCATTTGCCAAGGAAAGTAAACAAAGAGAGCAAGAAGCAAGCATCTGGATGAAAAAAGCAAGGAACGAACGCGAGGCGAAAGAAGCTAAATTCGCGTCTTTCAGTTGATCCCTTACACACGACTGCACATCGGGCTCTCGCAAAGAAGCGCTCTCTCTCTCTCTCTCTCTCTCGCAGACAAATGTATTGCTCGCGGTTTCTTTCTCGCCGCGTCTCGCGGCTTCCGCCTGTTTTGCTTCCAAGCGGGGGCGGAGGGCAACAATGAATACGTTGTTTGGCGGAACCGCCGCGCCGCGCGGAGCATCCTTTATCACGCGGGAAAATTTGTGCTCGGGGAAGCTTCTTTCGCTCCGTCGTCGGCCGCGGTGCCAGCTCTCCTCCTCCTCCTCCTCCTCTCCCCCTCTTTCCTTGCCTTTCTTCTTCTTTTCGTCGCCGCGCGCGTCTCGAGGTATTTTAATAATGTACCGCGAGGCGCGGCTGTCGCGGGTAAGCCACTCTGCCCTTGTCTCGTCGCTCGAATTATGACAGCCGCTTTTTCTCGCGGCTCTATCGAGCGAATTCTGGGTATCTTTCGTTCGCGGACGCGAGGGCTCTTGAGGTGACGTTTACTAATTCACTTTCGGCCCGCGGAAGCTGACTAAATATTAATTACGCTTTATTAATTAAGGAGGCGAGTGATAACGTTTTCAAACGAAATGCAGGCGGACCGTTATGCAAGGGGAAAAAACGCGAATGCGCATTGAATCGGAAATAAAAACGGTGTTTAAATCGAAACTATTTATGTAAATATCTTGTAAGCAAGATATTTTTTCAATCCAACACCGAACACCTGTCATTTTAACTGCCCATTCAGCAGCGTTTTCATTCAATCGAATTCCGCGACTCGAATCGAGGCACCGCGACTGCAGGCTGCTCGCAGCTCGTAACACATCGATTGTCTAATCCGCGCGGACACGTATAAAAATCAGTGCACCGTGCAGAACTCTCCCGGTGTGCACGAAAACATTTCAAGCCTACGAGACACCCGCGGCCAATGTGTATCCGCGTTGATCCGTCAGAAAAACCGACACTCCGACTCTGACACGTGGTCCTGCACGGCGATTCGACCGAAATACGTTTCCGCTGATCGCGCCCAACCAGAAGCGATATCTGCACTTTCTTTTTTTTTTCGCGGAGATTATACAAGCTCGCGGTGCCGGTTACTCAATACCTCGTAAGTATACCTGTAACTTACACCGGACGCTGATTCGCCTCGCAAGCGCATTATTCGAGTGCAGATGCGTGGTGATATCGTCGGCCGTGTACATGCGGTTCACTACGCGAACGTGCGTCGGCGCGTTATAATTTTCAGGAAGCATATTTGTCTCCTCTGCTTCGGCGGATTTCTTTATTTATTTAGAGGAATGCACGCGTGCTGCGCGAGCGATTGGCGCGAGTTCTCGGTGTCACGCTTAAGGAGAAATTTATATTCTAAGCGAAACGTAAGAATGCGCGTCGCTGACGATATAGCGTTTTGGAAAACAAAAAACGCGGAGCCGCCGAGAAAACTTACTCTGCCCGCGCGCGTTTTATTATCGCGCTTTTAAAAAAGCAGAAATAATTTGCGGGAGTACACGTCACGTTACGGTTATAATTAAATATCCATCATAATAAAAGACGAATGTTTGAACATTTTGAAGTAGGAGCCTTGAATGCGCCGTTCTCTCTCTCTCTTTTTCTCTCTCTCTCCCTTCGAGTACTTAAAGTACGCACATGCGCAGGGCGTGCAAATACGCGCTCGTATAACAGTCGCCTTGCCTCCTTTTTTTTACGTTCGGCGCGCCTTTTTTCTGCATTTTCATTAGCCGGGGTTTAATTGAAGTATTGTTTTTGCCGGCCAACGGAGGAATGATTTGCATTCTACATTCCGTTTGAGAATTCCGCTTTGTTTAATGCCGGTATAGATTGGATATTCCTCGATAGCAGGTTAATTTGTTTTGATACGGTACCGTTTCAGTTTGTTCTTGTTATGAAAATTTAGTACTCAAGGTTTCATGTTGTCGAAGATTAGATAATTGAAAGTAGAGAACGTAATGCGCAGTTACAGTCTCGTTATTAAACCGCGAAAAAACTTTCGATCCCACCAACAAAGCAATACGCTGCGCGCAAAAAATGTCCAATTATTATACATTTTCATTCGAATCAAAGCATCCCGGCACTCGATGTCGCTTCGGAGCTTCGCTCGCGTATCGGAGCCCGCGATTTATCGGAATAAAATCTCGCGCGGCGCGCTCGCAATCTCAAATATTATTTTACGAACTGGAATTCTCTCTCTCTCTCTCCTTCGGAGCTCGCTCCTCTTCTGCGAGAGAGTCGCCTAAAGAGAGCCGCGGCGAGACTTGGCTCTAGCCTCGGCACGTATTATGTGCGAAAGGGCGAGTTGTGGCGCGGCAAGAAAGTAATGCGTAGACATGCGCGTAAACTCGAGACGGGAATTTTTCTGGGGAATTTCTAAAATTATACTCGGCGAAAATTCCTGCGCGCTTTTCAGATGTGAATTAACTGCAGTAAATCAGTTTTTCAATTTTAAAAATTCGTTCTTCTTATATACGAAACGGATTGGAAAATTGTTTCTGTCGGTGCGTCTTAAGGTTAAATTTAATAATTCTATTATATCGAATAGTTTTTATAGAGTTATTTAACTACATTATCTTATGTAGCGTAATAGAATTCAAAACAAAGAAGCTTTCGAATGACGCAACTCGGAAACCAATTACAAAGGGAATCGCTGTACTACGTACGTCGAGTAAAAGTCTGCTAGTTGATTCTTTTTTTCAACTTCTTTTAGTCCCCAGATCTTTTTGCGCCGCGCTAGATTGTTAATAAAAAACCAAAAACCAACACCCACTTAACGTCCGAAAAAAGCGTCGGCCGCGAGACTCGAAAAAAAAAAAAAAAAAAAAATGAGCCAGGCAGCCGCGGAGGCATACACGAATCGCTCACTGGCTCCGGCAATATCCTTAATCACTTTCTCCCTCCTCCCGTCGCAGGCGGTTCTCAAGTCCCGAGCACTCAGCGGCAGCGGCGGAGCTTTCGCGACGTTTACACGCTCTCGGCGTAAGCCTGCCGCGAGACTTTTTGGATTAACATCCCAAGAGAGAGAGAGAGAGAGAGGGGAGAGCGAAACTTGTTGCGAGCGAAATCCGGAAGTTGCCGGTCGAGAGGCACGTCTCAAGGTGAGCGTCTGCGCTCGGATTTTCACGGTTTTCTTGCATTTTTTCTTCCGCTCTTTGCAAATAGAGCAGCCGAGAGATTTTATCTCCGAGTGATTGAATATGCGTAATTATAGTATACGCGGCCCGAGAAGGCCGCTTGTTTGTTTAGCGATGAGTATCGCCGGGAGATTAGGTGTAATGCTTATGTAAGCTTTTTTTGCCGGCTGGAATGCTCAGATTGTTTTATAATTGTTGCGGATTCTTTTCTTGGACGGATACGGTAAAAGCCTATAGTTGCCTGATTCAAGGCCCGAATTCTCATATTTAATAAAGACATTAAAAAGCGCGAAGCAACCGCGTAAATTACAGTTGTTTAAATATCTCTGCAGGTTTAAAGTTTTATTGGTCAGGTTCTCACCTCGAGGAATATTTATTACCCTGGCGACCCTTGTCGATTCATCAAAAATTCTTACGCGTCTTTCCCGTAGAAGCCACCTTTAACACAGATAATAGCGAGTAAAATCATTTCATATCTAATAATCAACCAATAACGATCTCCTTTATTACTGCCGCAAAAATCGCCGGCAAATAAAATCCGAGCATCGGCATTTGATGTATAAAAAAATAACCCGCCAACTATTCATCACCGAAGCGAGAAAGAATCGGAGTGGCCTATACAAAGGACGGCATGCATGTGCACTCGCGCTAAAAATCTTGGACGAATTTTCGAATCGATAAAGCGACCGATAACTAGATTTCCGCGAAGCGTGTCCATAAAAGCCTTTGAGCCGGGCGCTCTCCGGTGCATTAATCGAGGAAGGTCCATTACCGTTATCGTCATCGATGCCGGAGGGTGGGCCTGCTGTCCCCCCCCTGTTCCCCTCTCTCGTCAATTGCGCACTTACCTATCGATAATTTGGCCAATTAAGCGACCCAGATACGGGGCTAAGTGAAGCTGCGGCTGCCGCGCATTCGAATGCAAATTTCTTCGCGCTTGCCACGTGAGCAAATGCTTTATGGGGACGCCTCGCACGCTTTTAAGAGCCGAAGATACCGCGGTGCTCGGTTTTTGCTTCTTTTTTTTATTATTATCGGGCCGAGAGCGACGTTTGATCGAAGAGGTAATGATTTTGAGTATCGACGAGCTGATTTATCCGCGATGTATCTAATCCGCCGGCTAAGTTATTGCGTTTTATATTGAATTTTACGGGAGCGAATGCGAATTATTGATAAAGGTAAATGGACTTGTCTTTTAACTTGTTTCAGGTAGTTTTTTGTAATTGAAATATATAGATAGGCAGTTTTAGATAAAGTTCAGTTTTACGTTTTAGATATATTAGCAGTAGAAATAATTATAATATACTATTTTACCGGCGATTATCAGTTATTTATCTTATATATTACGGAGATAATTATGAGTGAAAGTTAAATCTTTTAATAAAGATAAAATCCAGAAATATACTATCGGCTATTTTCTTATTTTTCCAATGCGTACAAAATTTAAATTTAATTTAAATATTAGATAGCGCCAACTGATTTATTTAGAAACATTGTAAGGCATTCGTTAAATATCTTAATCGGGAGGCAAAACAGGCGGCGCATAATTAAAAAAAAAACCAAAAAAGAGCCCGCACTTTTTCCGCGCGCTCAGCCATCTTTATCGCCCGAAATAAATAATTAAAATCGCGCGCAAAAAAGCTCCTCCGCGCGTATTTATTTAATTAAGCCAATCGGCAGAGAATAAACGCTCCTCGAATTTTTCCCCCGTCGGAAGCTTACGCCGGCTTATAAACAAGAACGGCGCGTATACATCGAGAGCGGGGCCCCGATATTAAAAAATCCCCAGAAACCAATTACAGAATGCGCGCGCACTCGCGGCTGCGGCGGCGGCGGCGGCGCATACGTGGAAACACAGGGTTGACAGTGAATTAACAGTAAATTCCGAGGAGCGAGGAGGCAGCTCGCCGACTCGAAATAAGAAATATCCTTAACAAGACCGCGTCGGCGTATATCTCCGCGAAAATTAGCTACCTGAAAAATAAAAGGCCCCGCGCGATCGTCGAATGCGGAATGCGCAAAAGGCGGCCCCGTATAAAACGCGAAAATATTGCAGGCGCACACCGCCTATGCAAATTTTGCGCTTATAATACGAGATTGAACTTTTACGGCGTTGTCATCGGGCAGGAGCCTTATAAAATACCCCCTTCCTCTCTCTCTCTCTCTGTCTCTCCTCTCCCCCTCGGCCCGATTCGGATATCGGAAATGGAATGCCGATTAATGCCCATCTCCGCGCGCGGTAGTCGCGGCGGTATCGACCCCCGGTTCTCGAGGCAGAAGAAGTTGCAAAGTCGTACTGTAAATTTTTGCGCTGTATAAGTTTCGACGGTGATGTTCGCGAAGCCGCAAGTTCCGCGCGACCGAGAAGGGAGTCGTTCGAGCTCTTTTCGCCTCTTTTGCAAGCGCGACGCTGCAGCTCGCGACTAAATTTTTCGGCCAATTATCTCTGCCCCGCCTTCGATTTATTAGAGCTGCGAGGCTCGCGACCTCGAGCGCCAGCTTTTCTTCATTCTCCTGGATTATTTTTCGACTCCGGGGGTTCTCGAACTTGTTCTCTTTGTTTATTTACTCGGCGTCTTCGTTCGACGAGCGAGGCATTTTATTGAGCGATTTTGAAACTTTCGTAAAAAGTTTTAAACCAGCGAAACCTGTATTATTCCGAAATAAAATTAATTTCCCTACTTACAACCATCCGCTGTTCTCTCGAGGTAAAAGCGAGCAAGGATAACCAGGAGAGAACAGCGTCGATTGCCCCTAGAAACGTTCTCCCGCGGCAAAGGATCGAAGCTCGCGATTCGCGATGAAGCCCTAGTCGACTCGAAGACTCCGATATCAATCCGTGACATACACGAGGAGGCGGCGGCGGCGGCGGCGGCGGCCGACGCGGAGATAATGGTATTACGGCGACCTTGTTTCCTCTGATTGGATTGCCCTCGCGCCGCGAGCGTCGGTACGTAGCCGCGCGCAGGTGTGTGTCCCCCCTCTCCCGTCGATACCGAAAAAGTGCAACCGTCTTTACAGAACGGATTTGCTATTTTTCTAACTGTGTCGAAGGATAAATTTCGAGAAGGTGAAGAGGCATCTCCGCGCGCGCCTGCAAAATCAAACAAACAAATCGAGCCTCGTAAAAGAGGAGACAAGGATATATACCGAGCTTCGCCTTCGAGCTCTGCCGTCCTCGCGGGAGTATATAAAGACGCTTCGCGGCTGTTACTCCGAATGAAAAAAAGGCCCCGAGTCGCGGTCAAGAGAAGAGAGCGAGAGGGAAGAGCGCGCGCGCAGCTTCGGCGTATATCGCGGCCGATGTTGTAACCTCGCAGCGCCGCTAAAATCTTTCCTGTGTTCGCTTGTTATTCATATTAGCACATGCTCCGTCGGGACATATTTGCGCATTCGCGGCGACGACGACGAGTGGTGCACCTTCTCTCTTCTCTCCTCTCCATTTTTTCCTCGACTCGCTGCTGCTTTGACGGGGCCTGAGATGAAGCGAGAGAGAGAGAGAGAGAGAGAGGGGGGAGAGGAAAAAAGGAGAGACGCGAGAGCATAAAGGAGCGACTCTCTCTCCCGAGCGAAAGAGAGAGACGTCGTCTGCACGCGTGTATGCAGAAAAGTTGCTCAAAATCCATTAGGGATGTATATTGTCTGCAAAACTGGCTGAACTGCAAAAGCCGCCGTTTGCGCGAATCTGGGTGAAGATTCGTGGCGTCGAGTCCGACTGAAGTTTAAGTACTGTTTGCCTTTTTACTGCCTTATTATCGGAGAAGTACTTCTAAGGGACTCTCGCACACAATCCACGCGCAAACAATCGGTAACGGTTATCTTCACCGTCCACGTATAAAAAAAAGTGAGGCCGATAAGGAACAGAAAAGTCCTTTGCATAATACGAAGCTTCCTCCTCGCGCGAGCTTACGAAAAAAAATGATCGCGCGAACCGTCTCCAAAAAGAACCCGTTTCCCTACACTTTAACGGCCTTAGACTCTCTCGATAAGTTTCGAGCGTATCCTTTCGAAAGCCGGTTTCCCATACCACCGGAGATGAGCGAGCTTCGATTCGCCGCGCGTCCTTTCCGAGCAATTTATACATCGCGCTCGATTTAGACGATTGGCTACTTCTCGCATGGCGTAATTAAAAGACGCGCCCCGCGGATCGATAAAGAAGGCGCAGGCGTATATAACTTAATTAATGGCGCGAGACTATATTAGGAGGAAGATACTGCACTCCGCCGCGTATTAAACTCGCCGAGTGCAGTTTCGATTTGATGGATCGAGGGTGAAGAGCGGCGTCGATTGCTTGCCAAGCAGATTCTACGGTTTAACCCAGTTTAGCTGCTGATGCGAGAGCGAGTGAATCATTCGGATAAATTGAGATAAGTATATACTTTTCTTAAAATCTTGGAGTTGGATATAAAGTAATGAGGGGCGAAATCTGTTTAATTATTTTGCACTTTGTATCGGAAACATGGCTTTGCTCTTAATTCGCTTGGTAAATATATAATTGAATCGTTAAAAAGGCTGGTTATAACAACCAGAAGTACATATTGAGCAACTAATTAGTAAGGTACTCGAAATTTTGTGCTTTACAAGTTTATTAAACGCGAAAAGAAAATAAGCGCACAATCGATCTTATCTGCTCGTGTTGCGCGTGTAAAATCGCAGAAAAAAAAATACATTTTCCTTCGTTACTCCGGCCGATTACCGACTTGTCTCTGCAGCCTCAACTCGGCACTCAGCGTTAATAATCAATTTAGCCGAGCAAAAAACCACATCCGCGTAAAAAAAAGCATCATAAGCGCATAAACAAACATAAAAACTCATATAGCGCAAAAAAAAGGAAGAAACCGACGAAAGATCGAGTCGTCGCCTTCGATAAAACCGTCGGACAAAAAAAGCCAGCTTCCCCATTTAGATTAAGAAGGACGAAAATAGACGCCTCGGCCGTATCTCGCCGGCAGATCGGCGCGATGCTCGCCGCGGCTTCCAGAAAAACCGCTCGCCTCGAGGCGCACGTGGGTCCGCTAATAATGTACAGCACAGTAACCCAGTGCGCGCGGGTATAAGCCTCGAATCGCGCAGCTGCAGCCAGCCTGGATGGGATAAATCAGCGTTCGAGCCCCCGGCGAGAGCAGATCCTCGCCTCCGGGGCGTCGAGCTTCAGGACTATTTTTCGCTGCGCGGAAGGAGGCTTCATTCGAGAGGATTGTGGGTATGTTACGGGTATTTATTTTTTTGATATTTATCAAAGGTTATACGTCATAAATCGGTGAAAGTTGTAAAAATATCTTGGAATACTCTGAAACGGTACTGAAAGTGCTCTTGCGATATCTGTCATTTTTACAAGAATATATGGATAAACATTTTGTGATATATTCATGAGGTATATTTTAATTCTCATAATCAATTGAAAAATTGAAATTTCCTTTCACGTCTAATCTTGATCAAGAACTTTATCGAAAAAATCGGATAATTAAATTAAAAATCAATCTTTTTACAAAAATACGTTATCTTTTACAGCCACTCGAAATGCTTTCTTCCTCCAGCGGACTGAAAAATTTTGCATTCCAGCAATTAAATAAATTATGCTCCGAACACCTGCGACGAAAAGCACCACAAATAAGAGTGATTTAAAACTAGGCATCTCGTCGAATAACACATAAATTAAACAAATCCATACGTCAGTATATTCAGGTAGCCGAACATGAAACGTTGATAAGACAACGATGTTCCCTGATACATCCGTCATTTCACTCATAAAGCTATTGCATCGCGGAATATTCATCGAGCAAGACAACATTGTCAGCGGTAAAAAAAAAGCGTACACCTCCCGTAAATTAGCATGAAATTACGATAAGAAACTTTTCATGAATTACGAATTGACGTAACGTTGGATGATCGTCGAAATGCTAATGAAAATTCCTTAAACGTGCGCGCGCGCAAAAAAAAAAACTCGCCGCGCGCAAACAAAGACAATGCGCGCCGTTCTAAATTTACTAAAGGACTCGATATTACTTAACGCATTATTACATCAAGGCGCAACAAGGCTTTTCTAAAAAGAAAAGAGAAGCGTAACGATCGTCGTCATCACGCTCGAGGCACGCATCGAATCAAGACGCGTCGTGCCACCTGTTTAAATATAGGCGTTCGGGTTTAGCGCGAACACCGCATTGCAGATAAGACGCGAAGAAGCGCGTGGCGCAAGCTCCGGCAGATTTTCCGCGGCTTTCCTGCTGCGTCACGGAAGACGTTTTATTGCCACCTGGGATTCCTCGTCTCGGTCTCTTACTTAATTGTTCCGTAATCGTGGCATAACCGGCAGGCGTCGCGAATCGATAAACAGCTTCGTTTTTTCCTCCCTTTTCTTTCGCCTTTGCATACTCGCGCCGGTAATTTTGCATTTTCTCCTGTAATTAGAAGCTCGAGCTGGACTTTGCCGCGGACGTTGTTGTTTATGTTTCAGCTGCGATTAATTTTATAGGGATTTTTACGTGTAGCGAGTGCATTTTTTTGTCAACTCCGCGCTAATCGGATTAATTTTCATGCAAATTTATAATGCTTGATCTCTGTGGAGATATTGAAATTGCTGCTTATTTTAGTATTTTTTTTCTTTATTAATGAGGTATTATAATTTCAAAGCGCTGCGTTGATTATGAATTGTTAAATGGTCGAACAATAAATTAAATATTTGAATAAGAAACTTTATTGAATATTTTATTGAAGCTATTTCCGTCACGACATTAGGAAACTAGCTGAAACACATTGTAAATCTCTTTATCAAAATGTAAATTTATTTAACTCGCTGAATATCAATTGCTACGATTTCACAATTAAACCAAAAAAAAAACCCGTCTAAGGCATTAAAAGTATTGAATTTCATTGCGGCGCGCGATAAAATCAGGCGGAAAGTGCGAGCAATCGTTCACCTCTTCCTTCCGGTGGGGGATTTTCTCCATCCAATTTCGAAAATTCGCTCGGTAAATTTTCGAAAAAGCCAATAATCCAGGAGACACATCGCGCATTCGGTGCGCAGTTCTATTACAAATATATAAACATTCCGCGGCGCGACGCGCTCCAGCTTTTAATCGCGCCGGATAGTTTTATATTTCAGCGGATTCTCTCCTCCTTTTTCGCCCCCGCGCTCTCTCGGCTTATCCCCCCCCCGTAATCGGTAATCGCGCCGCCGCGCGGCTGTCTCCCTTGTAAACAATGAATTTCGCGCGCGCGCTCGCCGTTTATTATATATGCGGCTCGTGCACCGCCGTATACCGTTGCACTTAAGTTAATTGGAAAAATTGCTGGATTTATCGGTCGCGCCTGATTTTTGCGGGCTTCGTATACGAGCCGGGGGTTTTATTGGCGAAATTGATGGTCAAGTCTCTTTGGTTTAGGATGCTTCCAGAGGGACGCTTCATGAGAATAAATTGCTTCGATTTGCGGAATTATTTTATACAAAAGCGTACAATTTTTATTGACACTCCATCTAGAGGCACGATCGTTAAAAGAAAATAATAATTGTACGTCCAATCGCTTTCTCTTCCGCGGCGTATGAAAGAAAAAAAGAATACTCTCCGCTGGCGAGCTGATTGATTAAATATGTCAAACCACACATCTCTAACACCAATTATTACGTACTGCTTGTAAGGCATCGCGAGACCACTCCCCGCCTTGCTTATGGTAGCACTTTCATTTATCTTTCATAATACGCTCGTTAAAACCGCGAAAAAAAAGCCGCTGCTCGAAAGATGAAAGCACCTCTCGGCGGAGAGGTATACGAGACCGCGAAGAAAAAAAAGCAGCAGGAGACACGTAACTGGTCCAGCTCTTTTTACATATCGCGGCTGCGCATCTCGTATCGACGGAAAAATCTCGCCGAGGCAATATATAAGTAAGCGCGATAACAGCGATATTTTCGATTATCTGACCGCCGCCGCCGCTGCTGCCACTGACCAGCGGCGAGCGCAATTAAAATGCCTGTCTCTCGAGGTAGGAGAGACGAGAGGAGGCGCTTAATTAAGCGGCGAAAAACTCGTGAATTTCGTGATCGATCAAATGCTCTACGAGGTTTTCTCGGCTTTGATTATCTTGCCGTTTGACTTGATTTTTCGTATATCGACGAGTTTCAGAAATTCGAGAAAGAGCTTTCTGGAGTGCTTTGACACGGATATTCATGCTTGTAAATGCAGATTTGTGATTGGATTAAATCGTGTTTACTTATTTAAGACTTGACTGAAATACCTAAATATGGTTTAAAACATTATTTGATTAATCAATTTCGGTTCTTTACTTGGTTCAGTCGCATATTGATATAATCGTTTTCTGCATATCTTTTTATATTTCATAGTAATTCCGTTTATATAACTGATAAAAGATATGCAAATGTTAAGGAATAAATAATATAAACATTCATCGTGGAAGTTTTTTTCGTGTTTTTGACATTTTATTAAGAATGTCAACAGTAGGTCACGGTCACTTGATAATAATTTTCTGTCATCGTAGAAAACATTTACTATAGATTATTTGTAATTTATATACACTTTGATCAAACACTTGGAAACTCGGGCAATTTATCATTTTTTTTGCGACAACTAAACGAAATATAATCAAGCGACTTAGAGATAATATATAAGAATACGTTTACTTTTCATTTCATTGCAGAAAAAATTTATTATCGTTCAAAATATGTATCCGATAATGAAATTCTATATACCCAGCAGTAAGCCCGGTAATTACATACAAAAACTTTGAATTTTAAATACCATTATAATTTGATTCTAAATTTAAATGTTGCATTAACGCTTTTTTCCCGTTCAATTGAGACGTTCGCCGTTTTTTTTGTTCCACAAATAACTTTGAAAAGTTGAATTAATAAGTGCTCCGAGCACCTTTTCAATTGCCCTTGAGCGCGTTTCCGAGTAATCATCGATTGTCTAAAACTGAGCGGCGTGTAATTGATTCGAAATGCAAGTCCAAGCGAGAGAGAGAGAGAGAGAGATAGTTCGGCCGCAAATTCAATCTCCAGATTCTTAAGCAATCTGTCATCCCGTCATCTCGAATATCGTCGTCGAGTCAAAAGTTCAACGGCGTTCAGCGAAAGAAGCTGACACGAGCTTCAAACGCGTTATCAAATTCCTTCTTTTTTTTCTCTTATTCAATTTGGGTTATGATAAGTTAATGACCTTGAATTGGAATGTGAGATGAAACGCACAGTCGGAGTAACGTATCAGACAAAACAATCAATTTATCGAGCCGTTGATTATGCAAATAAATGACTAATGCAACCGCGTAATAGTGCGAGGCCGCCAGACGGCTACAGTGAATTTAAATTTTAACGGGGGTAACTATACTGTTGTTTATTTTAGAAAATGATCCATTTGTCATTCGGTGGAATAATTAATAACTTTGCAAGGGATTTTTTACAATTACTGTACTCTATTCTTTTAACCAAGCATCGACAATTTATCCGTTTCGAAAAATCCCATCATAAAGAATCCTTTTACAAATTTCAATCTTTCGTCCCCGCGTCTTTAAGATGCGACAAACCAATCCCGGAGCAAACGCGCAGCACACAGAGACGTAGAATAGGCCGGGCACAAAAGTCGAGAGAGAATTTGCTCGGTATTAAAAAGAAGTCAATAATCGATTTCTTGCCGGCGACAAAGGCGCTCGATACAGGCAGGAGCGAGGAAAAAAAAAGAGAGAACTCGCCCCGAGAGAGAGAGAGAGAGAGAGGAAAATTTTCGAGGGGTGCAAATCCGGGTATTGAGGCCCCGCCGCACAAAGGATAAACGCGCTCCGCAACGATGGGCTGTGTATACTTGAATTATCGTCTCGATGATGAAAAAAAGGACGTGATAAACGAACGCGCGGTGAGAAGAAAAACGTGTGCGCCGGGGTGCGAATTTCTTCGAGTATTATATACCTTTTCAATAATTAATTCTATATAAAAGGGGTTTGTTGATTCAAAAAGATACGGAGGTTCATTAATCACGAGATTAACGGCGAGGCGCGCCGAGATACAGTCGGAAAATTTTATTGTGTACTCGATAATTTAATGTATGCCGCTTAATAAGCCTTAATCCTTTCATATTTTATCCGCGAACAATTAGTATGTAAAAAAAAAATTCAGTACGAAAAAGCACTCGCAATCCGCTCGAATAATTTCTCAAAGCAAACACGGCATATAGATTTCCCGGTGGATCGTATTTTTTGCGGTTACTCGCCGTCTACTTAATAACAGATCCAAAGCCCAGGCCGCAATTTCGACACCTAACCCCGCACACAAAGTCCCCTTTCAACGCCAACCAAAATATATCAATACACGCGACACGGAGCACGCAGAGTCGAGAGAATAGAAAAAAAAAAGGAGAGCACGAGAGCCAATGGAAAAAGGAAAGAGGGCAAAAAAGGCAAAACGGGATTAAGGCAATCGCGATAGGACAATGTCATGCGCGGCTTTCGTTTTCTTTTTTCACCCCCCTTTCCCCCCCGAGAGCGGAGCGCGCGTACACCCCTTTTTTGCCCGCGCGGGAACCCCGTCGACCCGTTTTCACGCACAGTCGTTACATTATACGAAAATCGCGTGCGCCCGCCGCTCCGAGAGAGAAGGAACGCGCGCCTTTTTGGCAGCCGGAAAACGAGCGTTTTTCGAGTGCTTGCGCCGGCGAACTTTTCCAGCTTAATTGCGCCTTTAGCCGATTGGGAGCGGCGCGTTGGTTATACGATAGATTTTATTATGTAATTTACTCGAGTTCGGTTAGGGAGATAAAATCTGAGCTGAAGAATGAAATTGATTGTTGGACGCGATCAATAAACAAGAAAACACTTTATTCCGCGTGTAGGAAAGTGATTATTTTTGAAGCAGGTATATCTCCGACGACTCGGGGACCCGTTTGATTTTCGAGTTGTCATCTGCCGGCGGCTTGTTTATCTTAATTCCCGATGTCGTAATTTCGATACTATTATACGCTTATCTATGTAAAGTACCAGACATTAAAATTCCTTCGCGAATTCACTGGTCGACACTTCAGATAGCGTTACGATTGCAGATTCGATCGATCTTTGACCGAATCTTGAAAACAACCGAAACGCGCGCACAACAAGCCATATCCGCATAAAACCAACAATGGCCCGCAAGAATTTATCGCGGCCCCTGTCAGACTCCGATTAGCTCCAGTCCTCGGAACCTCGGGGCGAAGAAACGGCCGCCTCGGCGGGCATCGAATCCATCAAAATTTCGCTCTCCTTACATGCACGTAACGGCGCGCGCTGCACGCAGCAGCTTTCGTCCGCGTCGCGTGCGGCGCGCGGCGCCGAGGAAGCGAGAACGCGCAAGCGTATGTACGTTATATTCCGCTTTGGCGGAGCAAGAAAAAAAGAGCAGCCGAGAGAGCGAGGGAGAACAGAAAGCGCGAGAGAGTCTCGGCGAAGCCGCAAAGCGAGAGAAAACTGCACCGCACACGCGAGAGAGGCACACACGAGTCGGAGAATCGAGTGTCGCTTTATTTAGTCGCTTAAACAGTCTCCCTCCCCCGTCGGCGCTCGAGCTAGTTTCAGCGAACGTCGAACTTTGACGGACGATCGGCCGCGGAGCGCACGGAGAACGGTCCGGCGCTTCGCCGCGCGAAATTCAAAAAGGCGGCTTATCGCGCGCGGAGGCCTGCGTTATCTCGCCTCTCGTCCGATAGCGATCCGGGCCGTAACCTTAATAATCGTCCTCGGCTAAGAATAAAGGCGATTCGGTGTATAAAAGAAAAGAAAAGCGGAAAAGACACTCACGTGCTTAAAGTGAGACGCATCCAGGCGCGTTGCGTCAGCAGCGTCGACGCATTGCGTCGGGCTGGCCTTCGGTAGCTGCTTTCAAAATCCACGCATCCGCACACCACCGCGAGCACGCTCGCTCACACCTCCCTCCGAAGCCGCGCACCAGAGCTAGTACCACCACAATTTATATATATATATATGTATACTCGAATTATATTGGCACTCTCGGGGGACGAAAAATAATTCCGACGGCGAATGAAAAAAAAAACACTGGCAGGCGTCAAAGGCTCTCGCTCTCACTCACTTTCACTCTCGTCAGTATAGTTAAGCACTCGTTGACGCACTGGATTCGGCCTCTGACGTCGCCTCGGCGAAGCATTCATCCTCCTTCTCCTCCTCGTTCGGCTGCGTTCACCCCCTCGGATGCGCGTCTGGCGGCGGGGCGCGCGGTGAGATGCTACCTTGAAGGCGGCCGAGCGCGCACTGATTTTTAGGCGGCAGCCGCTGCGGCTCAGCGGCGCGCCAGCCTGGGAGAGGAGAGAAGACCGGCGCTCCCCGGGGTTGGATCGGTACTGGCGCTGAGGCGCCAAATACGAAATAGCCGCGGCCGCTGCCTCCTCACTTTGCCACCCTCATTAATAACTGCCGGCGAAAAGTGCCTCCGAGCTGCTGCCGCTGCTGCTGCTGCTGCTGCTGCTGCTGCTGCTGCTACGTGCGATGCGTACGGGAGTGTACTACTACTCGGTAGTAGGCAGGTAGGTTCCATAGAGGCCTCACTCGCTCTCCGCGAGAGACGTCAGCAGAGCCCCACTCTGTCGGTGGTGGCGGCGGCGGCGGCGGCGGCGGTGGCTCTCGCTTACCTGCGAAGAGCGGCCCCGAGCCGAGCCGAGCACCAATACGAGCGTCCGTGTTCGTGTGTGCCCCCCACTCGCGCCAGCAGCAGCCGAGCTCGACGAGCTTTCTTTCTCGGCCGAAGAAGCGAGAGAGAGGGAATAACCGCAATCGCCGTCTTTTTCTCTCTCTCCCCGGACGTCCCCTCCACTCGAGCCTACTCGAGTTTACCTACGTATCTCACACGTGGGTCTCTTCCACAAAGTTTCTCGCTTTTCCAAAGACGCTGCCGCGCCGGGTTTCCAGCCTGGAGAACACGGCGCCGCCGGCCCTGCCAATTTCTCTCTCTCGGACCGAGCGGGGGACAAACTATCCGAGAAGCGCCAGCTTTCGGTGCACTCGCACCTACATGTATAGCAGCGCTCGTGTAACCGATCCGATAACACAGCGGCAAAGTAGGAATCGTAGATCCGCCGTGGCAGCCGATACACGCGTAACGCACGTACAGCCGATCGAACTTGTAGATTTGCATGTACGGCGCACACCTGTGCGCGCGCGCGAGCCTTCCCCACTTCGCGCCGCGGAAGAAACCGGCGGCGGGCACGCGCGCGCGCCGCTCTGCGTAGGTGTCGAACGCCCGCCGTCGATTCAATTTCGCGAGGGAGCTCTAGCGAAATACGTCTCCGATCTCGCGCCGCGGCCAGTAAACAAACAGAAGCCCGGCTATCTGCACTCGATTAGGAGGCATGCTTAATTAGCCCGGAATATAATATAATCGCCGCCCTCGGCTTAATTGATTCTTTGCTAATAATCCGCCGTCGGCGCGAAATCACGGTGTGCCGCGCTTCGGCGAACCGCCACGAGATAAGGGCGCTCGTTCCCGGTAGCGATTTTATATATTGTTTATTTCTTTTTTTTTTTCGCGCGCACGAAAAACGACCGCCAGCCGTCAGGCCGCGGGAGAAAAACGCGCGGAACTAAAAGCGCTCGGTCCAGCTGTATACGCGCGAGAGCGCGCATTATCGGAGACCCCACTGCGCGTCTGGCCCGAAGATAAGCCGGCCGGCCACGGCGCACGCAATCTCAAAGAGCTTTCCGCGGCTCGAGTCAACAACAGCGGCCCCGCCGGCACGCGCGACGCCGACAAGAAGCTAATCGGACTCTGAATTCAGGCAGAAAAATTCGGACGCGATTGGGATACTGCTCCGGTTTTTTTTTTTTTTTTTATTTTGCAAGCAATTGTGACCTCCGAGACTGCGTAAACTCGATTAACGTTCGCGATTAATGTGTACGCGTCTGCTTTCTTTCCGAGCTGCGAATTGCTGTGTTTTTTGGTGTATAGCCTATATCTAGAAAAATAAGATAAGCGCCTTTATCTAATTAATGCCCCGGCTGGCGGGAAAACTTGGCGCCCTCCTCCTCGATCCGCCAATCCTCCAGGAAGAGCTGCCGGTCAGCTGATGGGAGAATTAATTCAGGCGCCAGCCGGCTTGAATTCCTCGCCGAAAGTGATAGTGCGCGAATATTATGTATCGGCCGGTCTCTCGTCCGGTGCGGCGCGCGGCGCACGCGCCCGATATTAAGCGGTTGCGTAAGCGAGAGAGTCAACGCCACTGCGCGATCATTATGATGATTATTGTCGGCTGGTGTGTATACGAGCGTGTTTATTTAATGGGCGAGCGCCGCGCCGCGGGCCTTGCGCAACACCCACGCACCGCACCGCCGCCGCAGTTTAATTGGGATTGCCGAGCCGATAGGATATGACGATGGGGAATGGGGCCGCGTATTATACTTGCCGCACTGATCAATTACCCGATTTTCGCAGCCCCGATGCTTCGTGATATAAGAATCCTCCTCGAAACGAGGAGCTTTTTCGCGAGATACGCGAACTCCCGCCGATAATAACGAGCGATTATCGCTTGAATAATTATGTGCTTGAAAATTCAATTGCATTTAATTTTCGAGGTTTTGAAAGTAAAGAGCGTTTAATGGAGGTAGATAAGCGCGGCATGAGAAATTGTAACTGTAACGATTAGTGACGTTTTAATTTATTTTATTCCGAGTTATTTTCTTTGGTTAATTAATACATAAAACATATATAAATATAGCTTATGGCCGCATCGAGGTGCTGCTTTATTATTCATTAGTTTTATTAAAAAATTTTTTATTAGCAATGAAAAAAGCTTGCGGTACTGGTTTGGATTAGAAAAAGTTAAAAATTAAATTAAGCCGTATATCCATAAATCTACAATAAATGCGCCGATATTACGGTAATTTTCAATAAAATATTATATTGGAAATTTTAAGAAATTACAAGAGACAGCCAATTAAGAGGTCACGACAATTTTAAAATGTTACGTTTACTTGAAGAATTTAAAAATAGATTTGATGAATAAAAATTTATTTAAAGAGCGTTACTCGATCCACCAGAGCGTATTTAAATTTATGTTAATGAAAACTTTAACAAAACTTTTATATGTAGACATTTGGGCTATCTTCTGGGAAAGTAAACGGCTTGTTTCAAGTCAGGTTCTTAGCTTTTTTATTCGCCATCATTTTGTCAGTACCTATTAGCGTAAAAAGGTTTCCTGTTCTATCAAAGTTTCTTTCAGCCGACAAACATTACAGCAACTTTTAAGATTTACTGTAATTTTACTAGACCTTTTTTGGAGTCGTTGAAATGGTTTTAACACTTGTCTGAAAGTTTTGTCAATTCGTCATGATTGCGTAAACTTAAAAACAGTAAACATCGCTGGAATTTTTAGATGCACCTTACGCTTTCTATTCTATATTTATGTAAGCGAGTATTTGGATATCCGCGTCGCGCATTGAAAACACATCGGGCCGTCCGAAAATATCTAACTGTAGCAGCTTCGGATGTCAGCTAAATGGGAGTATCAAGTTAATTCTGGAGAAACGAAACGAGCAGTCCATGACAATACATTTTTCACTGACAAGTTAAGTACAAATGATATTTAATTATCAATTGACCTTTGCAGGTTTTTCTGCTTCTTTATATCTGGATCGTTTACTTAATTTATATAACGGAAAAGTACGATTTTTGCAACGTGAATTGTTGCCAGAATTATTTTAACAATTTTTTTAAAAAATGCATTAACTCGACTCGCAATTTGATAAATTTCTCATCGAAACTGGGCTAAAAATTCTGATAAATTTTGCTTTCTGTTCAGTTTGAAAAGAAAAATAAGAAACAGTTTGACAAAGTCAATTCGTTGCAGCACAGTTTCAGAGAGGCACGAATTCTTTTTGACAAATGACAAAGGATCATTTAGTCACGGCTACGAACGCAGATATTTCACGGTTCGGCCTGGACAACTAAGTATCGGTATTTACTGCGCTTCCGTCAAAAATTGGTCAGGTTAGTCCTCTACCGTCTTTGTTCCAGACCCTTCGATTTTTCACCGCACTTCCGCAATTCGTTAAGTTAGATTTTTTTAACAGTCCTCGTATCTCATATAGGCAAAAACTGCACTTTCCACAAAAAAAAATCCTAAAAGAACCCCACTATATCATTCAGACAAATCGGCGCGCCACCTCGCCGAGCCTGCTCCAATTTACAGAAACACCAAAAAAAAAAAAAAAAAAAAAAAAAAAAATCCCCCGACAACTTGATCGCGCCCAGTCTCCCTCCAAAAGGGCAATAAACAACAGGTGCTCATGCGGAAAAAATAATCGTCGGAAAAGTCGTTACGGGCCGGCAGCAACGGTCGGTTTCCGCTTTTCCTTACCTACCGCTTTCGAGTTCCGTGAAGGGATACTCGGCCCGTCTGCGGGACCTCCCTTGCGAAACACGCGCCGCGCTTTAGTCTTATCTCGTCCGGATCGGTAGCAGCGGCGCAGCTTCCCAGGTTACGTGCTGCGCGTCCGGCTCTATACCCTCGAGGGCCGACACGGAGCGGCGCGGGCTCGCTTTTCCGGTGGAGCCCTGCTGATTAATTGGAATATTTCGCATAGCTGACTGCTGTACTTGTCTTTTGAGATTAATTTCTCGAGTTTCGGTGCGGGAGGAAGTTTTTGGGGGAGAGAAGAAATATTTTTCGGGAAAGAAGCAATTAAATTCTTAAATTGTTTGGCTTTTGAAGGTGTTATTGTTGCGTCGTACGTTTACAACTAAATTGTTTTGGAAATTAATTCGCTGACTTTTAATTTTCACGCTTGTAATCGATTTACGTTTATAAAGATATACACCTCTCGTTAACCGAGTAACGTTTCAAGCAAATAAGCTACGCTTTCCCCATTCCGAGCTCTAAAATCCCCGAAGAAAACAATATCGGCCAAAGTTGGAAAAACAGTCGGGCAAACCTGCAATTTCATCCTAACCCCGAAAAGCCACACGTCGCCGCCCATTTCTCGAGCCCTCGGGAAAAAACAATTGATCCGCCGACACCGTTTTCTCCTCCGGCTTCCTCTCGCTTATCGGCAAACAAGCAGCTCGGGGAAAAAGAAAAAAAGGCCCCGGTCAGCTGAGAGACGCGCGCGCCTGCAGTCGGCTTAATTACCAAAGGAGGCGACAAGTGTCTGGGGGCACCTGCCCTCGGAGATCCGACATAAATCATAGAGCCTCTCGGACGCGCTTTGTTCCTCCTTGACTATGAGGTCTCCTTTACCGGCGAGAATTTACGGGCCGAGTCCTTTTCAGGGAAAGCGAAGCCAGCAGCTCCTCGCAGGTATCGCTGGCTGCGGGCTTTATTGCCGAAAATTAGGTGCAAAAGTAAACTGCGAGGAAGCCCCGGTCTTGGGAGACTATTGAGCTGCGCGTCATTATACTTCAATTTGGAGAGCTGACGGTTGCTCTATTGTGACTACGGAGTGCAAGTTTGACTGATTGAAAACGAGGTGGTAGTTTGAATGCTAATGGTATTGTTATTTACTGGTTTGTGGAAAATCATACGGCTTATGAATAATTTTACAAATATTTAAAATTGATTACTTCTTCCAGAACGGAGAAGTAATTAAAAAATGCTAATAAACACTGTAATCAAATTTTTTCAATTAATTTACGAAACCATTACTCATTTTTCTACTATCTAGAATTATTTTTAGAATTCACTGATTCACTAGAGGATTCACTAAAATTATGGTAATCGCGTGTTTTTCTGCTGATAGTAATATTCTATGGAATTCTATGTATAACTGAATAAAAAATTGAATGATAAAAACTATGTGATAACGTAACAATTCAGCTAACATGTATGACAGGGCACCAAATCATCTCTTCCCATAATGAGTCAACTGATAAGACGCGCAATTACTTTGACGTGCCGAAAGATATAGAGTTTTTTTTTTCAGCGATCTTGCGAAATAATTCTAAATTTGATAAAAGTACATTAACTTTTGAAGTACCGTTCAGTATAAAGAAAGTTGCACAAGATTTTATTTTAATCACTGAATTATGTATATTATATTCTCAATTTCGATGATATTTTAAATACTTGCAATTCTATCTTATACATCGACCTCCTTTCTGCACCGAGAAAATCACGTCGTTCCTTTGAAAACTCTTGGATAAAACCACGCCGCCGCCTCGGGGAAGCAAAAAATAACTCAGTTTCCCAGTGTCCAGGAGAGAGAGGGGGAGAGAGAGAGAGAGAGAGCCCAGAAGCTTCTCCCGAACTCGGCGTCTAATGCGCTGAAACTCTCGTCCTAATTTGAGATCGATTTGAGCCGCGAGTGGAGCACGTGTGCGGCTCGGTAAAAAAATGCCCTACAAAGGAGCTCCTGGAAGCAGACATAATACGCGGCCGCGCCTCGAGCCCTTTCTTCCCTCTCGAGCGGCGAATCTCGCCGCTCGAATAACACACAAGGCCTCTTCCTTCAACGCGGGGTGGTGGCAACAAAGAGCCGCGCGTTGTCTTGCGCGCCGCGGGCCGCCACCGGGGGGAGAGCCAAGCTTTCACGGCCCGGGAGAGATCATTTGTGTATCGAATCGGCCGGGAAAAAATTCGGGGTGGCAAATCGCGCGATCAGAATCATACCGTACCGCATGATTGTAATATTCTTGTGGGAACTCAAATTTTTCCGTTGAAATTTTTCGTAACTGCAACGACATGAAGTTTCGGCTGAGTTTCATTAGGACTCGCTAAGACGAGGCGGTTATAAAAAAAAGAAAGGAAACGCGGAGCGTGCAGCATTGAAAGGAGAGCTTCCGCGGCGGGCAATAAGTAGCTTACGCAGTTTGCCGCTCTCTGCGCTCGTCGCAGAAAGTGCGCGCACAATACTCGGCTCTCTCTGTTGCGCACGAGTCGCATGTCGTTTCGCGGTCCGGTCTCGGGCTAAGGTTTACTGCTCGCGCGCTCGTAAGTCTCCGCTCGGTGCGTTACGGGGGCTCGCCGAGCAAACCGCATTTAATCAGTTTGCGGTCGCGCGCGGCCACCTCTCGCGCCGCGCGGCCCATGGCGTATCCAATGCGCCCACCAGTCCTCTCTCCGGGCTTTATTATTTCTGCTGGATTGTGCTCGCAGGCCGAGAGAGTTTGATAGAGACTCTTTTCCAAGGCTCTGCCCGTTCTTTCGAGTCTCTCGGCTCGCCTTGTTTATTTGCCCGATCGCGGCCGCCGCTTTAAAACGGTTCGATGCTTCATCTCGGTGCCGGGAATGCTGCTCCCATTTCTTTTATTTTTGCGAATAAATATTTTGCGCAGAGTCCATTACCGATAGAATTAATTTCATTATTCATTGTGGAAACTGCACAAACCACTTGGAGCGATTATTGCTCGCATAACAAATGAGCCTTCCGAAGCAATCGGCGCTGATTGCTCGCGCGGCTCTCGCCGTCGTAGACAGTCCTTTGTGCGACAACCCTCCGACATCCCAAACCCGTTCCTAAAGCGCTCCCTCATAATAATCTATTATAATTCCGATTCCATTCCCTCCGGTCTATGCTAGACAGCGGTAACTCGACACCCGCTGCACGTGGACACGTGCGCGCGGCTCTCCTCTCTGTGTCTCTCACAGCACGTGTCTCTTAAAACGGACGCACGCGACGCCGGGCCCGGCGCACTTTTTCTTTTCGCTCGCTCTCGCGATATCGCAGATTGGCTAATTTCGCGCGCGTCAGCGGGTTACGATGCGGTCGCTGCTTTTAAAGTTAAATTTCAGCTATTTTCCCCGGGCGAGTGACGAGGATTGGGTGAAAAACCGAGTTTACAGTTGGGGCCGCTGGTTTTGCGATGAGTCGGATCACGTGTTCGGAGGTTTTCTTACCGGTAGCTTCGTTACTGTCAGCCGAGTTGTCGATAAGAAGATTGTTGTGCGGCAACCTTTGAATTATGTTCATCATCACAAACAAACAAAATATTATTACGTTTTCATTGGTTCTTTTTACATTTTTCGTGATGGATGTAGAGAGGAGAGCCTTATAATTCAAATCATGACAAAGAATTCGAGGTTAAAGAAGTAGTTTATTATTCAAAGTTTGAAAATTAAACTTGGTTTACATCATTTATCAAAATTATTAATATCTGTTGAATCTTCTATTCACCCAAAAAACACTCGATAGTTCAAGGAATTCGAAGAAATTAAGCCATCGAACGCGAAACCTATCGCATTTTATTCACATTTCGGCTAATTAATAAAACTTGTATAAATCGCTATCAAATTAAGACATTCCAAGCGAGCGAGCAAACAGTCGGCCGATCGCGCACGTTTTCGCGATATCTCCTTCATCTCTCGAGATACGCGTCCAGTCATAAATTACGAAAAAGATACCCTTTTATATTATTCGACTGCAGGCAAAAAAGTCGGGGAAAGATGAGTAGCTCTTCGGCGTCTCGATCATAAAAAATTTAGCGTCTATTTTAAAGCAGCCGAGCCCTCCGATTAAAAAAACTCTTTCTCTCTCTCTGTCTAATCTCCGCCGGACATCGGAGAGTCGGGGGGGATTTTTTTCTGCGGATCTGATTGCAGCCGAGTGCGAAAATCGCGCGTGTTTGTGCGTGGCCGCGGGACCCTTTTCGCATTATAAATCAATTAGCCGAGTGGCGCCGTGCCGCAATGTAAAACATGATTTTTATAGGCCAGAGCGAAAGAGGAGGAAAGAGAGAGAGAGAGAAAGAGAGAGAGAGAGAAAGCGACGATATTTACATTCCTGGCTTTATGATTCTCGAGCCGGTTAATTGATCGGGCGTATAATGGGCAGACCTCCTGTGCATTCCAGTTAATTTTCTGCGGGATCGAAACGGTGCTTATTAGTCCTTTGTATCCGCAACGAATCGATTTTTTCCGAAAAGTTCTGATTCACTTTCGAGTATTTTTTTTTCGAAATCGCTTGTTTACTTTGCCGAGAGCTTTATTTATTAGAATTTCATTCATCAGTTCCGGGATTTTATTTTAAGGGAAATTCAAGAAATGTGTTGCCAGGCGATAATATTAAAGTTGCCGTGAAAAATTAAACAGCGTAGGATATGGTAATTTATGTGGGAATACACAGTTTCGCTTTTAATACTGTATGTAATAATTATCGGTATGCATAGCTAAATATTTTGTCTTCGCATTTGAGTGCGCATGACGAAACGTCGCGGATGACGGCGGCCATTTTATGTTTTATCATCCAATAACGTATAATTCAAAACTCATAAATGACAATTTCTTATTCAAGTTCAGGATATACTGATTATTGCGACAGTTTTGAGGATAAGAATCGTTAAAGAGTTAACATTGACAATAATTCACGAAAGTCGAAGAAAATGAAAATTTTCTGTTCACTTAAGAAGCATTAAATGTTTGTTCATATTAATTTAAGCAAACTGTTATGTAAATTTTAAACTAACATATCAATCGCGTTTCCTTATGAATATTAACGCCGCAAGGTTTGTCGTACTAACTTAAATTTTCCACTGAAAACGTCAGCTTTTCTTACTTCAATTTTTTCTATTTTCATAGATTTTTAAGCCTGAAACTGCTTTAAAATTCTAAAACAATTCATCGTATTAAAAGAATTTCAGATAAACTTCTGACCAAAACTACATTTATAAATTTAAATTTGTGGTACATAAACCAAATAGTTGCTTACTAATTTAACATTTCCATGTAGATAAAGCAACCCATAAAAATACCTATTCCATCCGTGGACTCTTAAAATTCTTTCGTTTTTACAGCCAAAAACAATAAAATAATTCAGAAAAATGGAGCCGCCCAGTTCGGTAAGCAAATCCGTCGTAACTCAGGCCGCCTCTGTAGTATAACGAAGATACAATCTGTGTGCAAGAAAACCTTTGACCAATTCACGCGAATAATTTCTCGAGGCGGTAAAAACATTCAGCGGTGCATCGAAAGGACAAACAGACCCACCGCAGATTTTCGGCGATATTATGTGTGCAATAACATTTGCAGGTTCTTCCTTGTAACAACATCTGACAAGGAAAAAGAGGCAAGAGGATACACACTTGAAAATGATAATACGGCATGTGTGGTCTTGCCAATGTTAAAGTGCTCAAATTATAAGAAAAGTGGTATAGCGCAGCTATAGAAAAAAAAAAAAAAAAAAGTATTTCTCGCTGACCATTATGACATATTTCATAGTTTACAAAATTTTGTATATTAAGGAAACGAAGTGCGACGCAAAACAAATTTAAACCAAACCCATTGCAGGAGCTAGATTTGAGTGAGAAGTTTGATTGATTTACAGAAAAACTCTCTAATCGTACAATCAATCTTGAAGGCACGATGATTCAACCCCGCAATGTGAATCGTAAATTCGCAATGTTACTACGTTTACAATATCAAGTGCCCTTTCTAGTCAGCTAAACAGTTTGCGGCTCATTCCTCCTGCACCTAACATCTTTTGCTTTTCAGAAGCTGAATGGGTCGTTTTGTTCGGGTACAAGATTCTCATTGACTTCTTCGGGTCATAAAAATGCAGTGGAAAACAGCCTTGCGAAAGCCCTGTTGCGAGTCGCACGGAGTGCAAATGTTTCTAATTTGCTTTTTTGTGGACCCATTTGATCAATCGATTCGATTCTACATTATACATTTTAGAAAGTAATTAAAATACTGTGATAATAAAGCTGGCTTTTAAGGATTTTAAAAATTAATATATATTTGTCAGGTAAAATAGTTGCGGTTTGAAAAAATTCAATATTTACCCATTAAGGAATAGACGAATGTTGTCTAAAATCAATTTTCTAAAAAAAACTTTAAGCCGACTTGATATAGCTCCTTGACGCAACTAACTATTCAAGCCGTTCAGTCTATGACCTCACGAAGTTGGTGGATATTCATAATCGATTTGAATTTACGACAGCCAAACGTCATAAGCTTTCAACAAATTAGATAATATTCTTGCTTACAATTCAATTCGCGCATAAGACACATCATAAAAAAATGTCAAATAATTTACTATTTTCGCTCTTCCAAAGGTCAGTGTCACGAAAAACTCATTTATCGCAGCAAGCCAATGCAACTAAAAACTAATTAAACTACCTCAATCACGCGGCACAATACGATCCGGCCGCAACAATAGCCATCAGGCACTTATACGCGCCTACATCTTTTACGACTCTCTCCCATTGTTCCCCGCCGTCATCGGGCCAGAAATTCAAGGCACCTGCCACATCCGAGCCTCGCGCTACGAGAGAATCGAAAAGCAGCACTTAGCTAATTAGCGCGAGCGCTGGACACGCCCCGGGAGCGCCTTGCCTCCCGTAAGTGCATGACTGTTTACCCGCGGCGAGGAGAGCAAACGATGCGAGCATCGATTACTTGCGTTTACGCGCGACCGACGCAACGTCAATGAACGAGATCGCAATCGCCGCCGTAGTATGCGGGGGGAGAATTAGGCCGAGCTGTATATCGCTCCCCGTCGATTACGCAAATGGGACGTAACGATAAACGTCGCCGTCGCCGTCGTAAGTACATAAATGCCCGCGCACCGAATTACGCGCCGCCGAGGGAATCATGCAGTGTTTAACGCTTTTGAGACTGGTGCTTTTCAGGGATTCGTCGCTTTTTCAAGGAATTATTCTGGATGTTATAGAAAGGTGCGAAAATAAGAAAGTTGCTACTACTTTTTATTGAATGCTTATAACATACATGGATTTTTATAAGTAGATAAATAGTCGTTAGACAAGAATCTTTAATGATAGAGAATAATTGTACTGACGTATAACGTTAGTCATTGTTTTCTGTATTAATAGCATGCCCAAGTAACGTCAAAGTATGCATTTAAAAAAAATCACTTAAAAATACGTCAAGATTCGCGTCAACCCAGTAAACAAATTAACGCGTGAACAATTGCAAAAGAATGCAGAAACAGTCCAGAGACGGATCTAGAATAGAAGGAAAGTGCGATGATTTTAATTGAGAAAAGCCGAAGAGATAATTTTCTTGGCGCGTGTCCGTCGTCGCTCGTCGGCGTCGTTCGTCATCGTGAGATTCAGCCCGATAGTCACGTCGACGCGGAAATGCCTGACACGTCGTGTCGCCTCCTGATCGATGCCGTCCCGAGACTTCGAAGGCTAATAAGAGATGCGCCGCGATCTAATTACTTGTTATTCGCGGTACAAATTTGCAGACGGCAATGGTTAATATTGCTTAGGGAGCTTTTAAGCTGGTGCATTTGCGGGAATTCCGACGTCTGGAATTCTTTAGTAGATAAAACGTTCTTTACTATATTTCAAGTAAAAGTCAATAAATTTTAATATTGAGAAAGTTTTAAATTTTAAGGAGTTATAAAATATTTTAGTACCAATCTCTCTATAAATCAGTTTTTCTTTTTTTGGTACAAAAGAAGACATTTCCAGATTATGATGCCATTAATTCGAGTAATGCGATTTTAAGAAAGTTTCTACTTGATTCCTTTACAAAAGATCGCTGATTTTACAACTTTTATGGATACATTTCGCGAAGGATAACTTTGGGTTTTAGAGGCTAAAGCATAAAATTAGGATTGCGCAACGTTAATTTACAGTTTTGCCACGACACTTCTCTGGAGATTTGGAATGAACCGCCAACACCTCAAGATTTAAATCTACTCAGAATTCAAGCTATAAAAATGAATGAACGAAACTCGACGATTAGAAATAGCTGCTTTTGACAGAAATATTATTATAAACGTTGAATTAATAGGTTATAAATGTCTTACTTCAACTTCCGTGGCTTTGACGTACAAAATTTTGACTATAAAATAATAAAAATGACTCTCCAAAGAATAGCTCTTGTCCTCACCTGAAAAATAAAAAGAAACCTATTAAAAGAATTATAACGTTAACATAATTTATTTAATAATTAATAATATTACATAATATTTATTGATCGATTGTAAACATTGTTTCTAATCTTTAAATTAGAGAAAGACGTTTAATATGAAAAAATGTTTAAATTTCTGATATAACTTTATAATTGTTACATCTTTTGATGATTAGATCAGACGTGATTGCATTATCAATGAAGCTTAGATTCTTCGAAATGTCTATAAACAAAGACGCAAAAAATGAATTTGCTTGTAAATAAATGCATTAAATATTTTATGCAAACTTACAATATATAGGTAATACGTAGCTTTTATATTTAAATGCTCAAAAACAGTTTCGAATTATTATGTACCACCAGTTAAATTCAAAGTATATATTGCGGAAAATCAATTGAAAAGTTCAAAGGTATAATGCTACTAATAAGTGCACCAATAGAAAATTACAAATAATTAATGTATTGTTTGAAATCTGTAATAGTTGATGTATGATTAGATAAATGTGTCTCTACTGCGAATACTCATTAAAAGTTTCTGAGTTTCTCGGTAGATCGACTAAGAATAAAGAGTTCACTTCCGTCTTGTTCAAAGACAGTATAAAAAAATAGAACGCGTCTATTAGAGATAATATTACGTAGCGGATTCAAGACACTTCAAACAAAAATTCCTTTCGGTGGAAATATTTCAAGTATGACGATCAATTAAAAATTTTCTTTTTTCACTGTCACGAATACTGTGCTCAGATATAACACTATCAAAAATAATTCTGTTTGTGAATATTACTTTTTTCATTTACCTTCTTGATCAATATTTTTTGGATTTCCCGATTAAAGAAAAATTGTGGAACACCGCCTTGACTTATAGAAATAGATAAATATTAAACGACGTAATTTAATCACGTGAGATATCTACATGACGTTACTTTATTGACGTCGAAAAATGTATAAAGTCGGTATAATGATTCCCGCTATTTTAATAACACAAAATCGATAAACTATAAGTCTCTGTATTTTTATATCACCGAATAAGCTATTCTGAGAAAAAGGATAGTTAACAGAGATAAACACGTCTTTATTTCTAATAATATATCATAAATGCTGGCACTTAATGTAACATGTAAAAAAACACTTACGGTAATCATAATCCTTTCCACGTGATTTAAATTGGAGTTAAAGACAAAATACTTGTATTTGAAAGTATTTATCGATTTAATTTGCGACTGTACTTCTTGTTAAGCGTTCGTAGAAAAAAAATGAACTTATCTACCATAAACTTATACTATTATTATCACATATATATGTATTATATTATAGAGAATTATTTGTACTCAATGATAAAATCATAGAACTTATTTTATAATCCTCTTTATTTAGGAACGATATCTTTGATCGATTAACATGTGTATAATTTGCTTGTAATTCCTCAAAGGATCATCAACAGATTACGAAAGTTTTCAGAATATTTAAAAACTTTTATCAAAATCTGATATTATAGTTCACTTGATTGATGTGATTTGTTCCGCTGTTTAAACATTTTCATACAAAAATTTACGACGCGTGCGTACAATGGACTCAAAAATACCTTTAGCATGATTCATTGATATCGTTTAACGGATAAAACCAGTTATTGTATATATAAAGTCTTACGTTTTACTCCTGAATATGTAAACCTTTGCCGTCACGTTAAAATAAAAAAAAAATTGATTATTAACCTCGCGACATTGACTTTCTTCCCCCTTTTTCACACTTAGCTAACACGTAAATTAATGTTCAACATGCTTACACCGAAATCCTTTTTTCAAAAATAACTGTTCTGCGTAATATGTCACGTGGCGGATAAAAAAGTGTTTTTTAAATTTATGCACAGATTAACTTACTGCAATTCCAAATAAAATTTAAGTAATAACATTATGTTTTGACATTTCACTATCTAAAAATGTTATTAACATTTTTTAAATGTAAACTTACAGGTAATAAATTCTTGAATTTGATTGAATTCGTCAAACACAACTATCTACAAGAATAAATTTTTAACGAAAGTTTTATATAAAATTCTAGTTTTATTGCTCGAAATAATTAAGTGAATTACAAGCTGAGTGCCTACTTACTTAAGACTCGCCGGAGACTTATAGCGGTAGACGAGGAGAAAAAGATATAAAGAACTATCGGTGCCCGAGCAACCGACAGCCTACGGAATGCCTCGTGCAAACATCAAATGCACTGGCAAACAAGAAGGAAAAGACCGGGAGATGACCGCAAGAGAGAAGGAGAAAGGCGAATAAGGAATCAGAAAAAGGATCAAGTTCATAGAAAAGTGGTTAACGCGCATACGCTTTGCCCTAAATTTAAAAAAATTTATACATTTAGAAAACCTCCTTTTCACTTGTTGCACCGTTTCCTACTATTTAAAAATTTATGGCCTCACGAAAAAAGCTAACTGTTGAAAACGTCTCCATTGCAGACGCAGGCAAGACGATCTTCAGACTCCTGCTTGAAGCCGAGCACAAAAGAAGCGGAAAAAGTCTTCCGAGGAACAGGTACGGAATGGGAAATATGTCGCACTGCGGGAAGAGTCGCCGTAGCGGAGAGAGGACGAGCCTGAGGTGCACTGCGGACGAAAAGCGAGGACCCACGTAGGCGCCCGGTTAAAAGTATTTACCCACGTTCCTCCCGCTGCACTTCGTGGCGGTCGATTTTCAGGACAACGGCGAGGAGGGAAGGAGGACGGAAAAAAATAGCGCCTCGCGGAGAGAAACGTGCCCGAGAAAGTAATGAAAATGGCACGCGCGCGGCCAACGAAAATGCGAATGGCGTCGGGCGTGGGACGAATAATTAAATTTTTAATTAGCGCGAGTGGAGAAAACTGTAAGCGGCTCATTCGATCTATGGTGGTTTGAATTTGAATTTTATTTATCTTTTTTAGAATAATGCATTGGACAGGAAAATTAATTTTGAATATGCGTCTAGCAATATTCAAAATTGAATTCAGCGTCAAACCCGGCAGTATAATTCCTGCGAGTAACTTTTAATTTGCCAAACAACTTTTAATTCCGCAAAGTGGACAAGGAAATTATTTACATTTCTGCCCCATTACAACATATTCACGCTACATTATCTACGACCACGTTATAATTACACACTACGCGTTATTTACAACAACGTACCACGCGAAAATTCTTTAAACTAATAAATTCAACTCGTCCAGTACAAAAGCAAGCACATATCAAAAATTCGATCCTTTTCCCATCGCGTCTAAACTGAAAAAAAGACGAAGCAACAGCAAGATCCCCAGGGCTTCCGAGATCGTCCCGAAGGACGAGCCGAGAGAAACACCGGAAGCGCGCGGCAGTCGAGGGAGGATCGGTTTCGTCCGGGGACAGGTGTAGACTGCAGCCTCGAGACGGGGCACCGAGATTGCGTGCGCATATGCGCGCGCGAGCTGCCTCAAAAGGGCCGCCGGCTGCGCTCCTCGTTTTTGGCACGCGCGCAGTATCGCCGATTTATGTAAGGGACTCGCTGAGCTTTCGTCGGGCGAACCATTTTTTTTTTCTTTTTCGGTACGGTGTGTATGCGTGTGCGGTTGCGCCCCGCTTGTTTATGCTCGCGTTACTTTTTAAAAGACGGAGAAAACGCGGAAAATGCGAGGATCGCATTAGGACTCGTAAAAAGTTAGCGATGCGCGTGAACGAACGATAAAGTTACGGGGCGACGGGTGGGATAATAATTACGTTGTTACGCTTTACTTTTGCTCGATTTCCGTCCATTCGATCAGGTGCGTTCCATTCTTTTCAGCTCCGCGTTCGCGAGAAATCTACCTGATAATATCGATCTGGTCGGTTAATCCCCCCTTTGCGCGCATTTGATAAAGTCGTGCAAGCGTTTTATGCGATTTTTATTGATATGCACAAATGCGGGATCCGGTTAATTATTGGCGGTGGTTTGTGTTTATTAACTGAAACTTAAAAATACTATATTTTTTCAAGATGAATTTTCTCTTATTGTTTTACTATCTTTTAATATTGCAGCATTAACTAATTTGATATTCTTATTTGAATAATAAGTTTTCGTATATAATAGGTTGGGAAACACGAAATCGGGGAATTTTCTGAAATTCACGGTCTACGTAGTACGAAAGATCGCGTAAAAACATCAAGCAACCCTCTTAAATCCCACCAAAGAGCCGTGAAAGAAAGCAGAAATAATACCCAAGAATCGAGGCCCGACTCCTTTGATCTGTCCTGAAAGTCGCGCGGAAAAAAGGAAATCCGTCCCTCAAAGAGATTACAAGGAGCCGAGCATCGTCGAGCATTGGACTGCTTTCCTAAAAAAAAAGAGAGCATCAAAAATACCCGAGACTCAATATTTGAAGAGGAGAAAATCGATGGGTTTTCGCCGCCTCCGGAAGCATCTGCCGATGAAAATGCGTAAGAGCGGAGCGATGAGAAAGTGAAAAAAATTCTCCTTTATATATCTTTTGTGCTTCGGTGTGCGCCACTTGAAGTCGCTGGAAGTGCACTCTTGGACAGATTGTTCGGGCGTGTTGTGAGAAAGATTTTGGGATGACACAATATTGTGAGGGCGTGTTCATAGTACTGTTATTTGGATTGTACACAGAGATTTGGTAGTGTATTGACATGTGCGGTTTTATTGAATATTTATGGAGTTTTTTTAGAAAATAAGGTTTTCAATGTAGAATCGTTACCGAAATGAACGGTGCAATATAGATAGAAATTTTGTTATTGTAGTAATCTTATCACAGCAGGAAACAATTTAATAAAATAACAAATATAAAATTACGTTTTTCTACAGTTGATGATTTAATCAATTTATTCTCTGAATTTTGACAATACTTCACACAAATTTAATTCGTTTAATACTAATTTGATATTCTAGCTGTCTTACAAGTGCTTGACTTGACAAACGATTTAGAGCTGAATTTGTAAGAAAAACACGAGTTCCGATATCTAGAAAATTCAACGACAGAGAGTTGCGCTATCGCCGCCGATATCGAGGCCGAGCGGAAGATCAAAGCCGCATCGACGACGCGAATAACTCTATAAAGCTCGAAAAAAAGTGAATTCCACGAGTATTATGTCGTTTGACTATAGTCACTTTATAATCGTGTGCAGTCGCATGAAAATGAATAGTGCAGGAAAATTTAGTTGATTATTTAACGGGGCTATTAAATAACTTTAAGCGGAAGGACAGATTTTATGTAAACAATTTCTTTTTCTCCGAGTTTTTTCGAAATATTCGTAGTTCCTGATGTTGTTGATATCGATTAAAACTTAAAGGATATAGCTTTAAATTTCACGTCATTTGATAATATAAAAACCTTCAAAAATAAAACAGAAAAATGAACCTTCAAACGTGAATGCGAAAATTCCACGCAATTCCTTCGAATCGTCGATCAATAATCGAGAATAAGACGCAGCGCCTCTTTCTCAAAATAAACCCTCCTCAAAGTCCCCGTAATCCCGGCAATAATTTCCAGATAATCTATTTCAGTGGTAACGGACTAATCCGAAAAAGTGCAGTCGTCCACTGCATTGGCGCCTCGTGATCTTGGCAGGTAACGCGGCAAAACAACGTGTGGCCGACGACGCAGAGTCAATAAATCATAAAAGCCTTCCTCACACTCGGCGGTCATTTTTTTTTCTCGCCCCCCTCTCGGCCGATAGAAAATCTACGCGCTAACGATTCTGTATCTCTCTGCATTATTTCAATTGAAAATGCCACTTTAAAGGCGAATAAAGTGCAAGTGGGCGTTGATTTGGATTGTGAATCGTTACCGTTAGAAAGTCTCGGTAAATATTTGGAGCCGTTTGCATATACACATAATTTAAGGTGAATAACTATAAATAAGTATACAGAAAAAGAACGGAAAAGGCGAAGAAAAGAAGCCGAAAACCCGACGCAATTCCCCGTAAAAAGGAGGGCGTTCTCATTCACTCGTCCGTTTTAAGATTTTCACGCGGTTGATTTCGCGGAAGCGTGATCCCCTCTGCATCCTCCGAGTCCTTGTGAGAAAGAGCGCGGAGACCCGGAAAAAGCGAATCGTCATTCGGATTAATGTCGCGTCGGGCGGACCGCTACAAAGGACCACACCGCTCGGGAGAATTGGCTGATATCGGGCTCAGGGGAAATATTTACCTCTCGGGCCGTTTTTCCTCGCTCTGACTTTTCGGGCCTCGAGTGGCGAACTATTTTTTTTTTTTTTTTTCAAAGAAAGGGCTAACTCATCTCTCTCTCTCTCGTCCGCAGGAGTTTTCACGCGCTCCCGGGGCCACGAATCCGTTCGTTTCACGCCTGACACAATGGACGCCGGAGACCCGGAGGGTCTGTGTAAATGTGAGAAATTATTTTTCGGGATGGCCCTGCCCGCGCGCCGTTCGGATGCACTTTTTTTGTTTGGTCGTCATAATATTGGGTGGCTATTAGTCGGAAAATCCTTTGAAGGGAAAAGAAACAAATTCGAGCTAAATCTTTAAAGCATACACACGCCATTTTCTCGGGAAGAATTTCATAAAATTAAAAGTGCAAACAATTATTTAAGTTGAACGCGCTTGAACAGTTATACTGCAGAGCAGATAGAGAAGCTAATTACGCGGTCGCTTTGCTCGCGTAATTAACGATTGAATGCCATGGAGGATCCATCGGATTAACTATGTACATGCGTATACGTGTAAGGTTCGCGTGGCGGCCCCGGCGATCGTTAGCATCACGAAATCGCAAGGTGCCAAGTAGGCTAAGCTAAACAGTCATTGGCTTCCAGCCCATTTAATTATTTACACCCTTCCCCTACTCGTGTAATATAGACCGAGAACATATTACGCGTGTAAACGCGCATCGGAGGGCTGTAGATACGCAGTCCCTTAATAACCGCTTTGGGACAGGACAAAATTCTAATTAGGTAATGTCCCGCGATCATGCGAAAGCTTAGATAAACGAGAAGATAACGAGCGGCCATTTTTTATGCGCCGCAGCTGAAACTAAAACTACCCAGTAGCGTAAATGGACGCGAAAGGAAAGTACCGTTGAAATTTGACAATCACCCGGAGGAGCCGCAGCTGCGCTAGAAAAGCGAAAAGCCCGCCCCACTCCTCGGCCCAGTTTTCCTCCTCAAAATCGAGACGAAAGCTACACGAGCCCTCTCCCGCGACGGGGGCAACGCACTTCCTCTCCGAACTTTTCAGCAAGTCGGCCAAACTGCGCCCGTAAAGCAGCGGCGGCGGCGGTGGCGAAAAAGCAACGAAAAAGCTCTCTCTCTCTCTTGCGCGCGAACGCGAGGTGTCTCATCCTCCCTCGGCTCGGTTATAAAATCGCGCGGCGTCGAATGCAAGCGCGGAGTACATGAGCCGTGTCGAGGCCGAACAACACATTAGTCAAAGGCAGTTTACGCGAGAGAGCCGCCGCCGCCGCCGCTGGAAAGAGGTGTAGTACGCTTTTGCTCTTTCTCTCTCTTGCGCGCGCGCGCGAGCGCCGGTATTTGTGAGCTGTCTGCCAATTTGTTTCAACCGCTTGACAAATGCATTCGTGCCGGAACCGGTCGCTGCCTTCTCCTCTACTTTCTGGGGGGATGTGTGTGCATGTGGGGGGAGGGGGGCAGCAAGATTTTCGAGCGCCCGGGGAGAGAACGAGGGAATGAGCTTCGGAAGAGGTGGATGATAAAATAGAGGAGCGCCGGAGTGCTTTCTAACATTTTTAGAATTGCATTTTCAGCATGCGGAAGTAGCGCCCCCCGGAAAATTGGGTCAATTGTTTTAGAGTAATTTTTTAGAGCAAGGTAAATGGCTTGTGTACTTTAGATGCGGGTTTATTCCTTTCTCTGCGAAAAGTTATTTGTCGGGGCATGCGAATCTATTAAGTGGACGAAAAGTTTTCAGTTCTGAAATTTGAAAACTTTGCAGTTGAATTAATTTAAGGAAATTTTCGTTTCTCTAAAGTTTACCAGCTCCAACGTTTTTCAATTTGTTAGCAATAAAAATCCAGTTTAAACCAGCTTTGCCGTGTTATTTGGAGTAGGAGCAACTACTCGAAATAACATAAAGAACTCGATGAAAAGCCGAGATAAATAGAAACAAGAAGCTCTGAATGCAAAGCCAATTTGCACGCGCAGATAAAGTGATTGCACAACGGATAAAGAAAAAGCGGGGAATCCCCGGAAAAAATAGACAGGTCAGATGCAGCCGAGCTCGGAAAAAGGCAGAGGAGGAGCCCGATGAAAAATTCAGAACCGCCGAGGAGGAAGAAGGATGGACAGACAGCTAGAGGGTGAGAGAGATCACGCGGAAAGAGCTACGGCCCTTATTTGGGTTACTAAACTGTAAACAAATTCACTCGTTTTTGCGCGCCGATCGATAATCGATCGGGAGGGCAGAGACCTCCTCCTCTGTGTGTGTGTGAGAGAGAGAGAGAGAGAGAGAGAGCTAAATGCGCCTACACAGACCAGCGTACCGCCGCGCTCACACCGATTCACTCGAGCGGAGAAGTCGTGGACCTGAGGAAAGCGGAGCAGTCGCCGCTTGTTTTCGAATTACGTGGACGTTGGCTGCGAAGCCTCGCACTTCGGAGCGTAGTATTTTCGAAAATCTTTTCTCTGTTTTCGAAGACGATTTTGTATCTGCGGGAGTGCTCCTTTTTGAGGATAAAATGGCGTTGGTGGTTCGATCTATTTTTCTGTAAGTATAGGATTAAGGATTTTTGGAAAAATAAAAATCAACATTTTAGTGAAAATTTTCTTTAAAGTTAAAAAACAAGCTTGGTTAAAAGTGGAAAAAATAGTTATAAAGTAAAGCAGGTAAATAATCTGCATGTAATTTACAAATCTAAGATCCTAGTAACGAGCTCGGATAGAATCTAGTTTATTTTAGATGTCAATGTCAATTATACTAAAACATTGGCGATATATAGTTGAACAGGTTTATCCGAACGATTCAAACTTGGCGCGATTTAAATATTTGTTTGACTGTGGTAAAATTACAAATTATCGACCAAGATCGAGTCGAGTGAACAGCCCCAGTAATCGGACAGTTTCTTTTTAAGTCACTTGTTAGATTTCTCGAAGCTGCTCCAACTTCCGCAAAGTGCGTAACTTCATGTAGATGATGCTCGTTTTCGAAAGAAATATTCCAGGATATCTCCAGCGGGTCATTATGTACACAGTTGTGCACAGATTCCAGCTTGGATTAGATAATTTAAGACAACTTTTAACAATTCAAGAGGACAAACATATTTTATTGGACTTGAGTACTTTTTTTATTTTCTCTAATATATTTTTTTTACATTTTTTTTTTAAATCGTTTAAAATAAAATGTTAAAAGTTATAGTATTCATAAAACAGAAAATGTATTAAATTTTTAAAATCACTTGGCGATAATCAAAGTATTTTATATTATTAATTCTTCTGCAAGATGCTTATAAATTTTAGTATTAAGTAAACAAGCGTTTAATGCAAATTTAATATTCGAAAGTCGATTGATTATGGTAATGCATGATGTAATGCTTTCAAATAAATTACAATTTCGTTACTTACGCACGTTAGCATAAACATGGTCATTTTTCAAATTGATGCATAGCTTAAAGTTCCTTTTATTTTTTAAGATAATTTATCTTCAAAAAAATAAGTATCCTTGTTCAACAAACGGAGAATATAAATATTTATATCATTATTTACAGTTTATTATTTATTATGTACAAAGACATAAACCAATTTAAACATTTATCAAACAATTTGGTAATTCAATAATTAGTCTTTATTATTCCAGCACTGCCCGAAACCCCATCGAAATATCCGCTGCCCAAAGCGACTCTTTCCACTTTAGCCGCAAAACAAGAACTCGCCCCGGGAGTGCCTTAAACACCGGCGAAAGGCCAAAGCGGCGTTTATTAGCGGAGCGCTCTTCCAGTCCCCGAGCAAAAGCAGGCTCCCCCGGCGCGAAAACACGGCTTCGCGCCGGTTTTTCCCCGGCGGCCGGCCCGCTGCGGTGAATGCGGCCTCGCGGGATTCTCAGCGCGGATTTCCGCGAAGAAAGTTCCCCGGGACTCGCGTCTTCGAGCGGACACCTCACCTCGCTATAAATATAAAATGCAAATGCCTCGTAAAGTCCGGCCGCACGCGAGCGCCTCGGCCGCGACGAAAGTAGGTGGACGCGCGTGAGAAGGTGAAGGTGAAATGCCCGGGGAATAGGGGAGAGAGGCTTTCAGGTATACCGTGTGCCGGGAAACTCATTTTTTTCGATCTGCCCATTTTGCTAGGCGGCTTTCTAGTATTTAATAGCAATAATACAGCAATTAATAAGAGTATATTATCATGCGCGGTCCACTAAAACCCCAACAACTTAACCCTCAATTCCCAGCGAAGCAGCTGCGCCCCAATCCTCGGCATTAAGCTACATAATCGACTCAAAACTCTCCTCCCGACTCTCTCAACTCCACAATTTCGAGCGGCTTTCGAAAAAGGTATGTAGGCGACAGCAAGCGATAATCGTGCGGCCCTAAACGCTGCGGGACTAATCAGCTTAGAGCCGCGGCGCGCGCCACCGTGGCAGCTTTTCACACGCGCCCGCGCAGCTTTTTAACGCCGATGCCTCTATTTTCGGCTTCTGGGCCCGCCCGAATTTTAATCCCATTTTCTACGACCACTTATTCGGGGGACTCGGGGGGCTTTCTCACTTCGCCACCTTCCCGGAATGTTTCGCCCTTTCTTTGGCGTCGTCGGTCCGACCGATGGTTTACGGACTAAACTGAGCTGTTGTTGATACTCTTTTTGAGTTCGGCGTTTAAAATATTACCGTAAACAGGGGAACTCGGACGGAGCTCGGGAGCTGTCGGTAAGATGCCAGGCCTTTTCGTGCGGTTCAATAATTTGAATGGACGTTTCTATTATTGGTAAATTTTAATGCATTCTTAAATAAAGCTAATAATTTAACGATTGATTGGTTAAATTTGTTTAAAGTATATTCTTAAAAAATTGACGGCTAATTTTACAAAAAAAAAAAAAAAAAGATTTTTCTGAATTTACATTTTAAGCTCAACAAAATTTACAAGAATCCTGAATTTGTTGTCCCAAAAATTGTTAAAAATCATTTAACGAAACGGACAATAAGCCAGTTCGTATGCGTGCGCGCGGGAGAGTAACTCACATATCCGGGGAGGTCCTTTTTAGCCGTACCTTCCCCGTGCGGAAATGGATTATGCGCGCTCACAATGGGTGACGAGCCGAAAAAGGCTGATGACACCTCGAATTGAAAAGCCTCGCGAAAAGGATAATCTCCTCGGGCTGTGAGAAGTAGCGAGCCTCCATTCAAAACAAAACTTCTTTTCAACCGTTTCAATGGTCATTTAACCGCTCGTCCGCATTCAGCGCATCTCGAACCCTTTCCCCGCCGCTGCTTTATCTCTACCTGCCTGTTTCTAGCGTTCCACCTTGGAGGCTTCATTTTTTCGTTCGAATTCACGCCGATTCGGTATATTTATCGTGGCGGATTAACGGTCGGTTTTTTTGTATTGGCGACGAGCGTGAAAGAAGCTGTGCGAGATGATCATTAGAATGCTTTTTTTGTTGAGTGATAGTGCGATTGAATGAAAAGGAGACTGACCCTATACGTGAATCTGAAAGCAAAATAATATCTAAAGCTCCAAGTTTATGTACAATCGTTGCAAAATGAATTTTGTTAATTTAGCGATTATCTGCCCAACAGGTTAATAACAGCTCGTATTACTTAATATAGAATAATATAAGAAGCGCAGCGCGAAATTACCCTGTCACATTACATCCAATAATCAGGAATAAAAGTTCTTTAGAGATCATTTGCGGGGCCTCGGCAACGCTCGAAAGTCGAAAAACAAATCGACGCGGGCCGCAATAAAATTTAAACAAATACCGAGAAAACCTCGGCGAGCATTGCACGGACGTCTCGAAAGACCTCCCAGTAAGCTGGAAGACATACTTAGGGCCATTCTCATTCGCGTAAAATAAGTCAGACTGCAGCGGCTCCGGACGGTGAGATACTGAACAGTAGGAGAAAGAGAGACGGACGGAAGATAGGAGGAGACTCATTTATTCTTCTTCCTGCGTATTACTTTTTCCTTATTTTCGCTTTCGGATATTTACTCGCCGGCGAATTATTCTCGAATGGGTATTGCAGAAAATAAAGTAACCTCGCTGGTACGAGCAAAATGGAGCTTTCCACGGAGAAGATAAGTAGCGGGTAGTTTAAAAATAAAAATAGTCCATTTTATATGGGAAAAATATCGATTACAAGGACAGGGATAATTTTGTCGACGATATCATGCGCGTAGCCTTTATTTCCCTCGTCCGAATTTCCAACCCAAGCATGCAGCTACCTGCATATTTCATTAAGCAAAGGACGCGAAGGAAACTGTTACTCTTTAGTGCAGCAATTAAATTGAATCCGCTCAATAACTTTCGTTGCTCTCCCTCAAACATCAGGCCGTAAACGCCTTCTGCGCTCTTGACGCTTGCATTGTAAACCGAACGCAGCCTGGAAGCCTCCTCTCCGCGAGCCATAAACGAAGCGGGCAGCCGAAGAGAAAAAAGAAGGAGGCAAAAGTCGCTCCTCCCGGTGGGCGCCCCCTTCCCCCCTCCTCTCGCGAAAAATTCGCTCTCTCTCCTAATTAGGGGATATTTATATAAAAGTGAAGCCGGGCAGCCGGGCGCCGAATTCCTTTATAATTGTTAATCGGATTTTAAGGGGTAAATTAATACGGGACGCTCGTAGAATGCGGCTAGGAGAAAAAGCGCCGGGCATTAAGCGGAACACAAGTACGAAACGATCTTCCGCGGCTAACGAGGGGACCACCCTTAGCGACGACAACTCCGCGGCACTGAAAAGTCCCCGAATTTCGAGAGCCTTTGAAAAGCCGGATTCTCGAGGTGAAATTTATGCCAGATGCCTAGATTCTTATAAGTGCCAATAAAGGTCCTTCTTAATTTGTTTATCGTGTCGGATTATCTTGAAGTTTACGTCGGTTTTCGGTCAGAAATTAGCGATTCCCGTCATTTGGGATAGGATCAGAAGAGGTATTCCGGGTATCGATTAACTTTGTGTAGTAAAGTGCTTTTTATTGGGCTTATTAGGGTGATTTTTTTACAGTCAAAGCTTTGATTCCTCGAGAGATAAAGCTGCAATAATTTGTTGCGATTTTTGGTCCAAGATTTACGATTACGCGAGTCTTTCTGCACTGTTGCACGCAAAATAAAAGACGTTCTACGGAAAATGAAAGTTTCGGCAAACCTATCTAATTATTCATAACGGCCATCGGCGTACACCGAAAAATTCTATTAATCCGCGTCGCCTTTTCTTGACCTACCACCACGCACATAAACTTGAGCGGCGCGCGAAGCCCCCCGAACGACTAATAACTTGGCGAGTGCAGCCCCGGAGAGTCTCCCGGGGCTAATAAAAGTCGCGCTTATGCACTAAAAAAAAATCTGCGGCTTCTGCGCGCGCGCGCGCCGTGTAAATTGCCTAATTTTGGCGAGGCGCTTTGGTGAGTGCCGCTTGAGAGG